>CM038142.1:89505273-89797347 GCA_021437245.1 Aegilops speltoides | reverse complement strand
AGTCCAGAGTCGGCTTGTTTCAGAGTCGCCATCTGAGGACTCAGCTTCTTCGAAGGTCGCCAGCTGGGACTCGGCCTTCCCGAAGGTCGCCAGTTGGGACTCGGCTGAGGGGCGCGGCCTGCCCCGATGTCTTGAAAGATCTTGGGTCCTGGGTCAGCCTACCCATGGCCCATTACCCCGACAACCATATTTCATCATGCAATTCAAATTCTTCATATTATATGCAAATGCATGTATGAATTACAAGATATAGGGGGAGATCTCCATGATTCAACTCTTCAAGTGTGCATTGCTTCAAAAGCAAATTCCTCACTATGCACATCTTCAGGGGGAGTTCTTCTATATCTTGCAATGAAATTCCTCAATATCAGTACTTACACTTCATATGTTTATCCCCGTTGAAAACTTAACCTATATTGTCATCAATCACCAAAAAGTGCATCTAGTGCCCCTTAGTGATTTTGGTATATTGAAGACTTATAGGTTAAGGGACTAATGTGTTTATGAGTGTACACAGGTCTATAAGTCTATGAGGAGTTTGATATTTACAGAGAAAGTCGACCCCTAAAAATGAATATCTTTGACTGAAGATTTTGGTATTCCTGAAGACTTTCATGAAGACTTTGAAAGTGAAGAAATTGGTGTGTCTGTGAAGACTTGATATTCATGCGAGGAATATGAAGCTTGAAGACTTTCGTTTTCATAGTTTTGTTTTTCTCTTTCTTGAGTCATAGGAAACACAGTGATCTGTTAAAGGGGGTCGAGGAAATACTAAGGAAAAATTTCCAAGTGATGCTCAACTCAAAATCCAACACCTACCAATCCCTTTGAGTGAAGCCATTGAAATCTCATACAGCTTCACCAATTTCTTCAGAGACAGAGACGAAGTTCTTCCTGTCGCCGAGGAATTTGTTCTCGACCGAGGAGTTAGGAATTCGCCAAAGGCGGATTGCCTACACAAGGAGAGGAACATGATAGCCCCGAGGAATTTGAGAGTCAAATTTCCATCGCTGTCAGTATACGCGCTAGCTGTCCCAAAATATCTTATCCACATAACGGTCATATCATTGAAGGGCATTTATGTCTTCTCATGTTGGGTTGCTCCTAGGCTATAAATAGCCAGCTTACAACCACTAGCTGGTTGGCTGCCCGAGAGGAACCGACACTTGTCATTTGAGAGCAACCCATCCTCCGAGGACTTTGAGTGAAAATCATCGAGTGAGGAAAATACAAACCCAAACACCCACAAACCCAAAGTGATTGAGCATCATCAAGAGATTGATCCCGCGTGGATCCGACGCTTGTTACCTTTGAAGACTGTGCTTCTTCCAGACGGTTAGGCGCCATGGTCTAGAGCATCCAAGAGGAATTGTGGATCGCCGAGTGACCAAATTCTGTGAAGGTTTGGAAGTCGCCTGAAGACTTACCACGAGTGATTGGACGAGATCTGTGTGACCTTAGTCCAAGGAGAATACGGTGAGGACTTGGTGTCCCGAGCTGCGGCTCAAGGATCGGGTGTCCGGACTGTGTGTCCTCAAGTTTAAATACTCAGCCGCTTCCAACCAGACGCATAACCGAGACAACAGCTTGGAACTAGTCTACCAAATCATTGTCTTCACCAACCCTATCGGTTCTATTTCTCAACTCATTCGCTTCCTTGTTACCGTGTTGAGTAGTTGTTCATATCTCGTGTTTGAAGACTTTTGACCAAGACTTTCTCAATTTCCTCCCAATTTCTTAAGTCTGCTTTGTCTTCATCTTGTGTTATCCCGTGATTACGCTTTCTCAGACTGTGTGTTTGTCTTCATTTCATCATGATGACTATCTGTGTATTCTGCTATGCTTACTTCTGAGTACTTATTCCGCTGCAAGTAGTTCTCTGCTAAGGGATTTCCTCACCAGCAAATTCCTCAGTGAAGAATTCATAAAAATCGCCTATTCACCCCCCCTCTAGTCGATATAACGCACTTTCAGCTTCGTAGAGGTACGCCAGCCGCCCAAGAGGGAGATTTTGCCGGCATCGGAGGAAGGCGAACGCGTCATCTTCCGGTCGCACTGCCTTCGCGGCTTCGGCCTGCCGACGAGTGGCTTCCTCCGCTCTTCCTCCAATTCTACCAACTCCAGCCGCACCACATCACGCCGAACAAGGTGGTGCTGCTGTCGGCCTTCGTGACTCTCTGCGAAGGCTACCTCGGCATCCTCCCCGCCCTCCAGCTCTGGGGGAGTTTTTCTACACCAAGGTCAAGACTCCACGCCTAAGGGAAGGCGGCTCAGCTATATGGCGCTTTCGCCGTGCGGCATCCAGCGCCGATAATCGCTTCGCCATCAGCTTGACACACTCGGTCAAGCTGTGGCAAAAATCTTATTTTTACGTCAAGAACTTCCACCCGCGGCAGATTTCGCCGACCGCCGGCTTATGTAGCCGTCTGTCTCGCTGAACCTCAAGACTAACCGGGCGTTCCGCCAAAAGATGCTGTCGGCCGCCTCCTCCGCCGCCATCATGCGGCTCAAGGTGATGATGCAGGTAGAAGGCCTCAAGGGATCGGATCTGCTGACCGCCTTTGTGGTGCGCCGGGTGCTCCCCCTTCAAGGTCGGCCTCATATGACCAGCCAGATGACCGGGCACCGAGACCCATGTCGGATGTGCACCAGGGAGATGCCGCGCTCAGAGGTGGCTCATTTGGTGAACTATATCTCGAACTGAAAGCTCCCGGAGGAGGAATGGCAGTTCGGCAAGGAGTCGCATTTCGCTGCCGCCTCACTACAAAAAAATACACTACACGTGATGATACGGTTTGTCACAAGAGGTCGCTTTTTGTCTTGCATGTACATCCATGACGCATTTTATGATGTAATCAAGATAGTCATACCTATGTCAGCAGAGAAGTGTTCCATGACATTACTTATCATCACAAGTGTCCACTTCCATGACGATAAATCGCGCGTCACGTATGCTTTCGCTCAAGGGTGACCGACACGTGGCATCCACCATAACGGAACGCCGTTGCTTATCGGGTCGGGTTTGGCCCCGATAACCCATTAACAGCCCGACCAATGGGGATTTTCCACGGTAAAATCATCATTGGCTGGAGGAAACACGGTCGGCTCACCGCTGGGACAGATGTCATCCGCTCATTGGACCGGTCGCCTTATGATACGGGGACACGTGGCATGGCCCAACAGAGGCCCATTCTCGTGAAAAGGCCGCCCGCTTGACTTGGTCAAAGGTGGCGGACTGCCCACGAAAGCCCGTTAACGGCTGCTCGCATATAGCCCATTTACAAATCGCTAACCCAGGCCCGTTACGCCTTATCCGAATTAGGCCCAAGAGCGCCATCCGGGCCTCCAATATGATTCAGCCTGCTTTTAACTTCCGCCAATGTGGCCTATGACTTCTTTCGCCCATATGAGGACCTTTGTAACTTTGGCCCATTAACGCCCGTGGTGAAACCGCCCATAATGAACAAAGTATCACTTTATACCCATTAACGGCCCGTTATTCCATTGGGTCGATCCAGCCCAAGTTATCTTTCGCCTTCTCAGGCCCATTGATTCTGGGCTCATTTGCAGATTCGTTACATATGGCCCACATCGCTATTTTCGCTTAGGGCCAAATTCAGCCCGTGTTACAGCCGCCCGCTTATGACCGTTAATACGCTGGGTCGCTTATGTCAAAAACCCGGTGGGCTGTTTTCATAGAGTTATCAACACGGCCTATTAACGCCCATTATGGTCCACTAATAGTACGCCCATGATTGGCGTAAATGATGATACGCCTCAGAAGGCCCATGGATCCTATGGCCCATATGTGGCCCATCGATAGTACGACCCGTAGAAGGCCCATTGATCGTACGGCCCGTAGAAGGCCCATGGACCCTACGGCCCGTAGAAGGCCCATGGACCCTAAGGCCCATATAGAAGGCCGATGGATCCTATGGCCCGTATAGAAGGCCAATGGATCCTACGGCCGACGAAGGCCCATGGATCATACGGCTCATAGGAGAGCCCATGGTTACAACAAATTGTGTGTTGCCATGATTATTTTGGCCTAGTTACCAAAAATAGGCTATTGTGGCCACTAGAAAAACACAAAAAAGAACTGAGAGACTACAAGCAAACAACTAAACAAGACAATAAGGAAACAAATAAGCAAGCAATTAAAGCTAGCCTATTACCGCTATTACACATATTACATCCATCGGGCATCAAAGTTCGCCACCAAAGGCAAATATAGGGAACAAAGCAGATATTACATACATCGCCATCAAAATTGGCCACCAAAGGCAAATAAACGCTGCAAAAACAAGAGCATAACTCAAACAACTTCAAGAGCTCAAGAAACGTTATCCTCGGTATCCACCATGCTAGCAATAAGCTTAGCAAGCTGATTAGCTTTGTCCTGCTTTGGCGCTAAAATCCTCCAACGCTTGTCAAGCAGACTAGAAAGTATGCATCCAATGCTCCAGGACTTCCGCAGTCCTTCCGCTTGTCGCAAAGACAAATGATCGATGTCTTTCACCTTGTAGTTGAGACTCAAGAAACCGAACTGATTCAGATAAAGAGTTTGAATAGCTTGTGCAAGCGGTAGTGGCCAAGAACTCAACACTAAACCAAGACAAGACTTTGGGGTTGTCTCATTGTCTTCAAGATAGTCTTCCTTAGTTGTTTTATCAGCTTTGTTGGAGACCAACAAGGATGTGTCACTATCCTAAACCTTATATGCATTACTTCCTTTACCATTGCTTAATAAGGCACTCTTCCCCAATATTCTCACAAGATTCTAAAAGAAGAAACAAGGCATACATAACAAGTTTAGCATGTACTAGTATATGAAACTCATTTCGTGAACCAGTTCATTAGTAAGGTGGACATGATTAAACTACCAAGTCTTCTATTGCCAAGTACTAGTACATAATAAAAGCATCAAACAAACATATATCTATGTCCTATGGTCACCGCATTGTCTTGCCAAATCAAAATAGAGACACGGTTCAAATCATATCAGTTCAAGACAAAGCAAAGAGTGAAAGAATACAAAGCATGGGAAACTACACGCACAACAAGATTTCAGATGGGTACCATGGGTCTACATGTACAACAACACTATTGGCTCATAGATGCTAGTAATGTGCATGATATGAAAGTCAATCAGATACACAATTGAAATTGAAATCAACAGAGCTATTGATAAGAGCAAACCTGTTAAAAAACATGCGTGAACATACCGCTGTGCCATTGAGTTTCGATTGATCCTTCAATTTAAAAATAAGTTTGTATGAGTAAATACAAGGATACAAGAGCAAAGCAATCATAGTTAAAAAGGCGCGCCTAAGCTTAGCGCTTAAGCGCGCTTAGGCTCTAGGCGCTATAAACGCATTATGCATAACTACGCATAATCTGCATAATCGCGCATAAGCATGCGCTTTGGTCAAGAAGCGCAAGGCGGTGGCAAATGCACAATTAACGCCTAGCGCTTTTTGAACTATGATAGCAATGGAATCTTAAATTAGAACAGTTGTTCTTAGGTTTCGGCACTTGTTCTACATGAACAGAGTACAGTAAGATGCAAGAATAAAATACTTAAAAATAGAAAATGAGCTCATAGACCTTACCACATTCTTGGTTCGGGACCAAGATAGTAACAAGGCTGCCCTACCATCGCCCAAAGAATGTGTCTCAGGAGAACGTAAGGGAATTTGATGATTTTCTTTGCCGGTGAAGTACGTTTTCTGCAGGTAATTCCAATACTGCCACCAAGCATTCTTGAAGATAGCAGTGGTATTAGCACAGTTTACCTCATCTTGAGTTTCCAAATTGGTCCTTCTCTATAGAGAAAAATGAGAAAATTTGCTGTATTATAACCATCATGGAGGTAGGATGTATGGGATGAAGCAAAGTAATTGCCATGAATAACATTACTTACACATAACTCCTGGACAAACACCTGCAACTGGCATTTTCCTGCATCTTCGGTATAATATTTCCAAGAGGGGAAGATACGCACATACGATTTAACAACATCAAATGCGATAGATGCTAAACTACGACTGGCTGGTTGTGCTTCCTCCACAGAATAGGCGCATTAACCGTGGAGTTGGGGTTCGCCGTGATAGTATCGCCTTTTGGGCACCGGAGCTGCCTTACTAACTGCTCTTGTTTGGGAGCTCTATGGTGGAGATGGTGTTGTGTCAACAGAACTGGGTTACTATCGGTTGGGTTGGGGTTAGATTGGGTGAAGCTGGTTCTCTCGTCCATCGCAAGAGGGGTACAATCATGCGAGAGTTTGGGTTATGTGTAGGGCTGGTTCTTGTGCATGTACAACCGGGTGCTATCTCCACCAAGAGGTAGCACTGCTTTTATTTGAAGACCGTGTTTTTATTCCGCTAGATATCGCATCACCCGCCCAATTCAAATGGCTGATAAACAGAAACATAGTTGAATGTACAGTACATTGTATGAGAGATGATGCAATAGATAGTGTGGAAAAAGAGGGCATGAAATAGTTGACATGTATATTGTTTAACTAAAATGGATAGCATGACATAATTTCACATATATGATGTCTATCTAAACCGGATAGCATAGCATAACATAATTCAAAGATATGATGAATAACTAAACAGATCGCATGACATAATTCACCTACATGTTATCTAAGTAATCAGATCGCATCATTTAATTCACATATGTGATTTATATGCTAAACAGAGGGCATTCGATATGATGTCCTAACTAAGAACATGGTGTTGAATATTGTGTATATGATGTCTAAACTATGCAATGCAAGACACCGTATGCATGATATGAGCAAGATAACTGCAAGTTAGAGCATACACCTTAGTTGGGGAATAGGACTGGTCATCTATCTCTCAATCCATCTTCGAGGAGCTATCGACCCAACAAGAGATCTGCTTCGACTGTGTAGCACTATCTTCTCTCAAGGCCTTGTTTTCACTCCAGATTTTTCCATCTCCCACCCAAATGGCTGATTCACAGAAGAGTAGTTTAATGTACAAACATTGTCGATAAATGGAAATGTAATGAAGAAAAGGATGGGCAAGATATCATTCAAATATATGATGCCTGTTAAACAGGATGGCATTGCACATTTCACATATATTATGGCTGGCTAAAAGACATGAGACTGCATAATTCTATATATGATATAGAAACTAAACAGTGGCATTACGTAACATGTCTAAACCAAGCAGATGACATATATGATGTCAAAAGTAGGCATCATAAGGCAACATATGCATGATATGACTAACATCATCATGCCAAGGTAGAGCAAACACCTTGGGGGTAAATAGGAGTGGTCACGCATCTAATACGCCTCGTAACAGATATCTTCCTCTCGATTACAACTGAGAGGGGTGGGGAGGGTTTGCCATTGAACCCACCATGGAGCGATGTTCTGCATGACATTGTATTGCCGCAAAAAACTCTTCTTTTTTCTACATGTTCAAGATGACTCGTGTACAATATCCGATATGCATACGAAAAAAATATGGTGAGATTATGTAAGGAGAGCATGCAGAAATTTAGAGTGATGGTAACAACCAAGGATCGACGCTTTTCGCTGAACCAAAATAGCCCTAATGGATCGACGTGAATGTATAGTAATAAGTGATGCAACAAGTGTACAACCTCTTTTCCATAGCCGTGTCACCTCAAAGATCATTGGGTTGGTCGTCAAGCAATTGAGGCAGAGGTGGCTGTCGGAGGTGTGGAGGAAGATCTCGAGGAATCAGAGACGGCGCCCAGTGGCACCGCTCACAGTGATGGATCGCTCTATCGTTGAGCAGCTCCGTGAGCCAGAAGACGCCAAGGCTGAAGCAAAGACAAGACGACATCGTCAATCTCAAGTGGGATTCTAATAGCATCTCCAATAGATGATGTAAAATGGATGTAAAATTAACATCACCAAAACCACCGACTACAACAGATGAGGTAAAACTGTTGACTCAACTTAATCGTCAAACTGAAATTTATCAGGAATCTGAATGCTACTGTCAAATTGAACGCAATGGTAGCAGAGAGGCACTTGACATGTAGTTTAGGAGGGCCAGCAGTCATCTTCAACTCGCACCTCGAGCCGCCACCACCACCGGCCGAACCGCTGCCCCAAGGCCGCCACCACCTCGAAACAACTCGCCACCGCCGCCTGCCAGCCCTCTAGCCCCCGCCCCCACCCTCAACCCTAAGATAGATAGTGGGTACCTCCCATGAGCCCCGCCCCCACTGTGGGTGGTTCTTCCTTAACTCCGCATGAGCCCCCAACCCCTGAAAATCGATTGACCCAAAAGTCGATTCACGATCAAGTGTGGCTTAATCGAGCAGAGCAGCAAGACGAGCAAGGGGAGAGCAGCAGCAGCAGCAGCTTGGCGAAGCGAAGCGATCGAGCGAGAGCTAGAGCAAAAGCAGCAGCAGCTGAAAGGAAGCGAAGCGAGAGCCGGCAGCAGCAGCAGCAGATCCGGCTGGTATGGACGCCGCCGCCAAGGGGCCTCAGACTGGGGAGAGCCGCCATGGAGATGTCGCACATGCGCAAGCACCGGCTTCAAGGTAGCCGCCCATGGGGGTGCGGGATGGAGCACCGCCGGCGCCGGAGGTCGAAGTTAAGGAGAAGGTGTGATGCGATGAGTGTACAACCTCTTTGGTGGCGCCGAGTAGGCCTCGCTTCGCCCGAGGAGTCGGTGAGGATGTTGCGGTTCCGTGGAGCAGGTTAAGGCGGCGCCAGGGGATGGAGCAGCCGCGATAGACGAGGCGATCGCCGGAGCAGCTCCTTGGAGGTGGAGGACGGGCGGCTGAACCAAGCGGACGGCGAGATGGACGACGGATCCTCATCCGGGAGGTGGACGAGGGACGCCGAGTTGTTGTGGTGGACGACGCTGCCGGGAAGAGGCTCCGCCGGGCAGCGTGACGTGGCGGACGGAGGAGGGTGGGGTTTCGCGGCCGAGCGGAGAGGTTATGGCGGCTCGGGATTTCAATGGCAAAAGGGGCGATGGGAGGGGGTGAAGCATGACTTAGGGACGCGCTTGTCCAAAATGTAGGGTGTGTTACAAAAGTACCCCCACCGATTTGAACTAGCGGCCCTTTCGCTCAGGTTAGAAGGGGATTTTGCGGTCGGGATTTGGCAGCTGGAGGGAGTTTTCGCGCGTTGTAATTTCGGATAGCAAGGCGCGGGTTGTGAAGGCGCCAGTTTTGGGAGCACGATATCTGAATTTTCGGATATAACAAGACGCTGGTTGAATTTTAGGACAAGCCTAACGTAGTAATATTGTACTTGTACGCACTCAAATCAATTCGCACTTCCTCAACCAAAAAGAAAACAAAAAATAAAACTATTCACACCACACAAAGAGAGAGTCTTGCCCTGCTTTTACTATACAAATGTTATTCAAAGTTACTCTCCTTCCATCTATATAGGGCCTAATGCTTTTTCGATGCTAACTTTGACCAAATATTAGAGCAATGATATATGACATGCAACTTACACAAAGCACACCGTTAACTTCGCCTCTGTGAAAGGTTCTTTCAATGATATAATTTTCACATTGTGCATGTCATGTACTATTAATCTTGTCAATAGTCAAAGGCGGTCTTAAAAATCTCATTACGCCTCTATATAGATGGAAGGAGGGAGTATGAATCCATGTTATGTCCGATTAATTTTTTTGCTTGTTGTATAATGCATGTAACCTACTCATACCAACATTTTAGTGCATTCCAAATGTCTATACTACCGCTGCAATTCGAACTAAATTTGAATTTGTTTCTCTATTTCAATAAGAATCTACAATCATGATTGTTGCCAACTTCAACCATCATAGTTTCCTTGCTATCCGCCAGATATAAATCGGACGCCTATAATGCAGTGATGGCAGCACACCATCATCAACAACTCCGTTTTTTATAAGAGTAGAGATAAAATATATTAAATGTAGTATAACATGTTCATAAACACACCATGTGTATCACCATTATATATATTCACACATGCATCGGTTTAAAACACTATGATAAATTCTTCAAATATCCGAATTCGCTTTTATAATGAAGTATATATGATCTCTATTCGCCTTTTACACCCACACAACCCTCTTATCTTTGTAGCTAGCGCTAACTTTCTCTTGTGCATGCACACGCCTCAAGATCCCTCTCACCCTCCCTCAAGATTCTCTAGCTCCATCACAAAAATTGCCTTTTCACTTTAGGTCGCTCACCCACGGTGTGTGTAGGCCCCCAGCTCCTTCTTTACGGCACACATCGATCGATATGCCTCTCTAGCCAGTGTGTGCCTAGCACAAACACAAGCTTCCCTCTTCTCTTGTCACCGCCCATGCCTCACTCCCACCACTCTTTTCATCGCTCTCGATCAAGACACTCCTCCCCGCCGATATAGTATGCCTCTGCACCACCTCCTACATGCATCCTCTATCTCTATCCTTCTCGTGGCCTCGCTTGCTTCTAACACACACATGCATGTATACCGATCGATCTCCCAACATATACCTAGATCGACTTTAACTACCCCCCATCGATCGACGCACTCACAAGTTATGTCTCTCTTTCTAACAAAGGGCGATTGATCTTCCTATGTAGTTATGTCTCGCTACCACAGCCACATCGCCCCCCTCATCATTCGTGCATGCCTCCCGACCCGCCTCTCACACGCACGCATGCACAACAAGCAGCCATCTCCTCTCTTATTGATATTATGGCGTGTTCTCCGCTTGTCTAGCAAGCCTATCCCACCATTTGTTAGAAGCAACTCCACTACCACCCCTCCAACACTCTAGCTCTGTCTCTCTCCCAACCTTATTCCTCTCCTGCACATATGCATGGATGCCGATCGATCTCCTTAATACATGAGGCAGATCGATCTCCTTAATACATGAGGTAGGCCTCTCCTCCTCCACACATATACCAGCCATTGTACCTCTATAGTTAATTGGGCCTCCTCTTCCCCACCACACACACCGATAGTCGAGTGCCAGTAGGTATCCATGCCATAGAGACAAACCGCACATGTCCCTCTCACGCTCCAAAGAGGCCAGCCACTCTATATCTTTGACATGGGCACACACAAATTGATGGCACTTTTATTTATCACAAGACATACACACACACACACATCATCCTCTTTTCGATTCTATGGACACCTCAAGCCGATGATACCTCCACTCTCTTCTCGTGGATCGCCCCTCTATATATATGTTATATCCAGACTCTATTTCACACACATTGCATATGTTACATTTTTGATTGACCCCCCAAAAAAACTCTCAAGAACCCACACACTATATCTCTAGGTTTGTATCTTCTCACACAACCCCACGAGGTGGTGTACGATACAAGAAGAGAATAGGTGCACTGCACGACTCACGCTTCGTGCCCAGCCACACCTGCGCTGGTACACGGTGGAGCTCATTTCTTTACTTAAATGGCAGCCCACGTGCTAATTTGAATGCCTCAGAGCGGTTGTTTACCTAGGGAGGTCGTGGTACCACACCGCATCTAAACAAAGTTCGACTTGACGCGCCGCTGCTATTTTAAATAAAGTTATAGCGCCAATGGCACGCATACGTAATATAAAATGATTTTTATGGAGAAAAAGGTAGTCCGCTCACTATATACAATGGAGCCTTGCGTGCGGTTTGTCGCTTCGTCGAGTATCTCACACAAGGCTGCGGTGGCTCTCTCTCTCTCTCACCGTTGGTCACTGATCCGCCGCATCCCGCCCGCCGGGAAAGGGAGTGTGGTGGCCTCTCTCTCTCACCGCTGGTCACCGATCCGCCGCATCCCGCCCGCCGGGGAAAGGAGGAAGTGCATCGCTTTCTCCGCTCGACGGCACCGAGGCAGCACGCCCGATCTGGGTACACGTCGTTTTCTCGACTAAGCTCCGCGCGCAGGCCTACGCCACCTGCCAGATTCCGCCACCACCTAGTTACATCCCGACGACCTCCTGTATCCTCCGCCTTGCTCCACCGCCTGCCTTCCCACGCCGCTGCATGTGGATCTTCCATAGTTCTTTGCCCAAAACGTAGCTCGTCCAAAGCGATTTTCCATATTGCATTCTCGTCCTCACACCATTTTAGACAAACACAACCATGTTGTTATCTTCCCTTAGGGCAAGGAATATGCTTCTTTTTTGTCGTCGCATGTGTCATCAACTGTTATTGGCCAGTAATTGTTTCCTTTCTACCTCTTTTTTGCAAACAGGGCTATCCATTTCACCTCGTTGCTATTGCAACCTTTTGGTGAACTGCACAAATCACTTTTTTCTAAAGAGTGTTTTGTGCATTTGTACTAATATGTCACATGGGCAACGTCTCTACATTTCAGTGCGATTGCACAAAGGGAGATTGGTTTTGCTCTATCCTCCTCATCCAACTCCGAGCCTAATCTTCTCCAACTAGTTAGTCTTAAGAGAGACCGCAAAGTGACCGCTTCTATTTATGTGTTTATTGTTTCATCAGCAGTCCTCTATTATCGTAATCACACTTAATATCTTTGGAACAGGACGCCAACTCTATTTTAGTGGAACTGCACAAAATGATCGGAATGTTGCATGCTCCGATAGCTACTTTTTTTTCCCAACATGCCTTGTTGATTTAGACAGAGCTGGGGGACGTTGCTACCAATGAAAGCATGGATCAATTTTAATTTAACACCTTCTCACAACTCTGTCTTCAGTTGTGATGTAATTATTAGCTCACACCATGCATTAGCAAGGAAGTTAGTTTTTAATTGACATGCATTAGCAAGGAAGTTAGTTTTTAATTTTTTTCTAAAAGAACATCGATGGCAAGACATGCGAAACAGAAGCTGAAAGCTCACACCATTGTACAATTTCATGTCTCGCTGGAAAATTTTTTGTATAGTACGTCAATTATGTAAACAAATGACGGAAGCTTGATAGCATTGCCAGAAGCCTCTTCGTCATTCGGGTCGATGTGCCATGCACAAAATTATACTCCTTCGTTCCTAAATATTTGTCTTTTTACAAATTTCAAACGGGCATATTTTAGAGTGTAGATTCACTCATTTTGCTTCGCATGTGTACTCCCACCGTTCCTAGATATTCTATTCGTCTTTCTAGAGATTTCAACAAGTGACTACATACGGAGCAAAATGAGTGAATCTACACTCTAAAATATATATATACATCCGTATGTGCCACCATTTGAAATCTCTAAAAGACAAATATGAGTAGTCACTCGTTGAAATCTCTAGAAATACAAATATACTCCGGAGTATATTTAAGAACCGAGGGGGTAGTGCACAACCGCATGGGAGACTCAGCCCGGTCATTGCGATGCATTAATATAGTGAGTAATGAGCAGTCAAATCGTAAGCCCCACCTTTCCCACTGTAAGTTGCTCAAGAAGCAACCATCAATACGCTTTCTTGAATCCTCTCATACTACTCCATCCTTCATCTGCTTATACAAGGCTTTAAAAAAAAGAAAAAGATCTGTGGGACCAAGGCGACTAGCGATCGCCTGAAAAATAACATTGGTAGTTATAGCACGCTGCCTATTACTAGAGGGAATAATGCGACACACATGCATGCAGCGCTTCCACCCCGGTACACACATGCATGCACTTACTCCACTCCGTAGTAGTAGACAGAGTACATGGAGAGAAAATTGTGGACTTGATTGCGTTACCACGCCTAATTAATTGAGCATTAAACCAAACGCTGCCTAAAGTCTCTCTGTGGTGGAAATGCATTGAGAGAAATGCATCATAATGAAGCGCTACCAGAACTTTGATGTAGGGAGGAGTAGTATGAAGGTTCAAAACCAAGCACGCCAGATGGCTGTCCGGTCAACGCACCTCCTCTTGGCATATCACTGACATGTGGGACAGGAGTGTGAGCATACCGATCTCAATTGACGGCAAAGAGCCAACCCGCCGTTCCTTGAGAGAGACGAGGAGCGAGAACACACAGATGGGTTCGCAAGGAGGCCAAGATATATTCGAGCATGGTTGGTTGATCGATATCATTCATTACATGTTGTGCTGCTGTTTTCTGCCCTTCTCCGGAATAAATGTGTACTTTATCAGAGATAAAAAAAGAGTACATACGCTCCACCATGCGGTTCTAGTAGTAGTACTACTCGTACTACTTTGCTTGGCTCTTCACCTCTTCGCGAAGTCGAACAATGATGGTACTCCGCATGTTGGGTACTACAGTGTATGCCTCTGACAATCTGACACCGAATGGACTGATGCATGTCCACCGAGGGTAGGTTGGATTAGTCAAAGGGCGTAAGTGAGCTTCACCTTGTCCTGCAAGCTTCTCCTTGTTTTGCGAGTTGACGGGACACACCAAAAAGTAGTGCTAGTCCATACTCCCTCCTTTCCGGTTAATATGGCTTAATCTTTTTTGCGGGTAAATGAGAGAGCTTTATTCATATATAAGCATTCTTAGGGTGATCAGCCAAGACACTGGTCACTAGGAAGCGAGGTACCCCACAAAAAAAGAAGTAGGAAGCGAGGTGTTCCATCAAGCCAGCTATCGGCCACATTCAAAGTGCACCAAGCACGGTTCGCACGAAGATGCGCCGCAAGGTTTGCTAACCTGTTTACATGCTGAATAACAAAAAAAGAGGAAATATTACCGAGTGCTACTATTTGCAACACGATATGAGCCAGAATTAAGCGAGAATTGTGGCGAGTGTTCCATGCAATCAACTTCCATTATCACCTGCGAGAACCCTCGAAGAGAACCAAATGTGTTGAAGATTCCTTTATCACATTTTAAAATTATAATAAGAGTGCAGACGCTCCTCCATTCGGTTCCTATTACTACTAGTATAGTACATACCTCTATAGACTATAGTAGTAGTACTAGTACTAGTAAACTTTGTGCTTGGCTGTTCGCCTATCCGGGAAGTCGAACAATAGTAGCACTAGTAGTATAGTGTATGCTTCTGGCAATCTGACACCGAATTAACTATTGCACGTCCACCGCCTGAGCGAGGGAGAGCTTGCATTATTCAAAAGTTTCTCCTTGTCCTGCGAGCCACTGCGCGCAAGCTTCTCCCGTCCTGCAACCATCTCCTCGTTCGGCAAGTTGACGGGACATAGCAAAGGCCATGTTTGGCTCCATGGGTTAGAGTTAGTTTGGGTTAGTTTGTACTCAACGAACCCAAAAGTATCCAAACAGGAGGGTTAGTTTGGGTTAGAAGCATCTAACCCATCCAAAAAATCTAACCCACCCAAGAGGTGCTTATTTGGGTTAGTTCTTCTCTGGAGTAGTAAAAAACACATTTTTCTCTCGCTCTCGACGCAGCAAATCACTCGCCACTTCCTCTAAGCTTCTCGTCCTCTTCATGCCTCCCTCTTGCAATGCCCGTGAAGGAGCCTCGCCGTATCCGCGCTCTATCTAACCCTGTCATCTAAACACCTCTTTGGCTAGAGTTAGTTCACGGTTAGTTCAGGATTAGAATCTAACTCTAACCTCTAACTGAGTTAGAGTATCCAAACAAGGCCAAAGTAATGCTAGTCCATACTGCCTCCTCTCCGGTTAATATGGCTTAATTTTAAACGAGATAAATAAACTGTCTGTCACTGTATATTTGTAAAAATACGGTCAGTGGACTTCATAATACGCTCATAGCGCTCAATATATATATATATATATATATATATATATATATATATATATATTTCGGTGTTTATACGGTCACTAGCTCACCCTGACTGAGTATGTGTGTGCATGCACGTGTAGGTTGAGCACTTAGCGTGACCTTGTGTGTTCCGTCGTGTGCTCGAACATGCATGCATTAGGGCATCGCGCGCGTTTTTGCTTCGAGGTGTACGCGTGACTGTTGCATACACGTAGGGGGAGTACGTGTAGGGGCCACTAAGGAGCAGTCAAATCACACAGTAAGTTAGTCGGAAGAAGCAACCATCATTTCACTCTTGAATGACACGTACGCAATATAAAATGGTTGATATGGAGAGAAAAAGAAAACCACTATATATACACTAGCAGAGCCTAAGCTTCAAGCCTGCTTGCTAAGGTTGCTCTCTTCACAAGCATAGAACGACGGCCTCGATCCCGCAGAGCCGGGGAAGGAACAATGTTCTCACAGAGACGCGGTCGACATCGGCGAGGGAGAAACCCACAATCGGTGGCCCCAATCGGGGTCATCATGTATGGGCCGATGCCGCGTCCCAACCGCTTCTAGCTACAGCCCGACGTCCTGTAGTCCATCTTCCTTTTGGAGCCGGCTTGCTCCATCGCCGTAGCTCCATCTCCATGTCGATCTTTCTCTACTTCTACCGGCTTCTACTTGTGATGAGTTTATGTCTCATGAACTAGTGCCGGTACTATTATTCTAATCACACTCCTTCAATATCTTTGCCATCAGGGATGCTCGGGTCAATTTTAGTGGAACTACACAAAAGCATCATATGATCCGAGGGTGCCAGTTGTCTTTCCTTCGACAGGTTCTACCTAGCCAGGGAATTAAATCATGTTTAGGGTTTAGGATTTAAGTCGTAGTGACCCCATCAGTAGTTTTTCTTTCGTACACGCTCTCACAACTTTTTTATTTAGTTGTGAAGTAAATATTGGCTATGATCTATGAATCATTGAGATGCATCAGCATATGTGTTAGTTTTCCTTTGTATTTGATGGAATGTTGTAACGGGGCAACCTTGGAATAGGAATGAAAATGGAGTGGAAAGTTTCCGTTTTTCCGGAGAAAAAATGGAAATGGAGAGAAACCAACGTTTCGTTTCGTTGGATCGCGCCGTCAAGCAAAACCAACGTTTAAATCACGTCGGTCGTGTTCGTGTCTCACCCTCCTCCACGGCTCGACCCCACACGGTCGCTCGGCATGCCACTCACCGCAAACCGAGTATACGATAACTTTCCCGCCGGCTTGTCGATGGATTGCGCCATGGAGTACTACTAGCACTACTGGAAGAGATTGACGAGTTGGGGGAGGACAACTAGCTGTAGCATGGACTCCCAAGAACTTTTTACATGCATGTTGTAGCCGGCTATTGCGACCTTTGAACGTGGAGCAGCCGCGTGCACTCGGAAGCAGCGCGGGCGACACTTTCTTGGCCGGCATGCCGCTTCAATGTCGGCGCCAGTGAGAGGTCGCATCTGCTCTGGCTGGGCATGAATGCGGCACTGACCGTTTTGGGCGGGAAGCATGCACGGGTGATGAAGAGGGTTCGGGTTGGTCAAGACCGCCCGTGTGCAAACAAGAGATGTTGCACGTTAATATTGCTGCGTATATAACAACGTAAATAATGTGCCAGTTGGACAAATATGATTGGAGATGGGGATGGAAATGGAATTTTACGTAAACACGGATATGCATGTCTATGTCTATGTGTGTGTGCTGATTTACTCGCGACTGTGAAGCGGGGTGTGTTTTTGATCGAAGTTTCTTTTCTTGGTACGTTAGAAAGTCAGTTTGTCTAATTCACATCTAGATGTTATTTAAGGATATCACATCTAAGCTCCCACAAGTATACAATATAGCAACAAGAAACAAAAAAACTAGGACAAAAAAACAGACCACAAACAGAGTGGACATGAACTTAGATGTGACATAACTATGTCACATCTAGATGTGTCCTAGACAGACCCTTAAAAAATTGTCCGCCAGCCATTTCTTTTTCCAGAACGCGATATTCTATTTAAAACCACTGCTTTGGAGAGAATTTTTTACTCCATTATAGCCTCTTGTTTGATAGAGTTTCTCGCTTCTCACTCTCTCCCCCTCTCCATATCAAAACAAGATGACAGTGTCCACTCTATCTCTCTCCTCATCGGTGGTCACGGATCCGGCCGAATCCCGTCCGCTGCGGGAGGTGAGGAGGTGCAGCATTGACGTTGTCGCCATCGTCGACGGAGGGATCCGATGCGCACCGTCCTCTCGGAGCCGGCGCTGGCGCGGACGAAGATCCTCCGCGCCCTTGTTCGCTGCCATCGTGTGGGCAAATCCCGCCCGCCTAAACGACATCTCGCCCACCTGAGGTATAACTTCTCGTACTGGTCCAACTCCCCAGGTCGTTGCGTGCGGGTTTTCTTCTATCCGACTACCCCAGCTCCCCATGCATAGTAGCTAGGGTTCGTCGGCTGGTCCAACATCACCTACTAGTACTATTATAGAGGAAATGCCACTCGAAAAGTTGTCCTGATTTATGCCTCGGTGGAGGTATACATGTTGTTTCGACAAAAAGTACATGGTGGTTGTGCGGTCATTGTCCATATGGTGGTAGTACTATCACTGGTTAAATAAAGAAATGCTTTTTTCTCGGTATCCTGGTTTAGTTCCCATCAAGATATAATTATGATGCTTCGCTTGTTGGTGTACTTTTCATTAACCCTTTTTATATTTTTGGAAACAGCGATGCGTGTCCTCATACCCGGCATGTCTTCCTCAATTTTAGTGGAACTGCACAAAATTGATGGCCATTGTTGTTCCGCCATCGTCTTCCGCCACGTGGTTCTTCCTTCCTCGAGCTTGATTAATGAGAAGAAACAGACCACGTGAGGATTTGTCGAACTTCATAGGTGCCTCACCCAAACTTGATGCCAAATGGATGATGCATCACCACGATGACCTATCGATGCTCATGGTTGCGCCTCATGGTTGCGTCGGCTGATGAAGCTGATCGATTTTCAATGAAAAACAAGTTGTCTTCCATCAGTCCTCTTTGCTTGTTACGCACAAAGATGATATCCTTTGTCAGTTCACCTTGGTTACGTTGGAGACGCAGTCGTCTTTCACGTTGGTGCAATTTTATCAGACAATTGGCTATGAACCAAATGTTTCCTTGAAGAAGGATCGATGTTGGTACTAAGAGCATAAGTTTTGTATTGATTTCTAAGCCTTCTCACAACTTTGTCTCCAGCTCCCCTGTAATTTTATTTGTCCAGCTATTAACTTTGATTTAAAAAATGGTGTGGACTAAAAACTAGGATGGACGTAGTAGCCCTCCATTTTTATTTACTCCGCATATTAGATTTGACTGAAGGCAAACTTTGTAATGCTCTCAAACCTTTCCGATAATTGAAATTAAAATTCTTTATTTATACACACTCTCACACGTTTCCGATAATTTGGCGCATGTGTGGTTGTTCACTTAAGGGAGGGTAGTGTACCACACGTGAAGGACAGGAAGCGCGACCAGGACGCGTGGGCGTGGATCGTTAGTTCGTCGGAAGTAGTACTAGTGCTCTTAAACGATTGTTATGGAGAGAATAAGAAAACCACTCCACTATATATTAGTTATACACACGAGAGTACTATATGGATGCAGCTTCATTGACTTAGTGCGCCTGCCTTTGGGTTTATGATAGGTGGTATCGGTGTACTAGAGTAGGGGTACCCTAGTATCCCGAACTTGTGCACGGGCAGTCGCAGCACCCCGCGGCAAAGCTTGCCGGGTGACCGCCAAGGTCCTCCGTGGTTCCTTTGGAGCCATTCAAGAAAAAAGTATTCAAGCCAAGGAGACAAGACCCCGGCAAGAGGAGCTTGCCGGGAAGGCCAGCCGAGGCATCTCAAGGAACTTGCCGCGACGCGCCACGCGTCCCGGCAAGGCCCGGTGAGCGACAAGCTTCCAGACGCGACAAGACAACGACCGCGGCAAGGCACTTGCCGCGGCAAGCTACCACTCAGTACCAAGGCTTCCAAAGACATCCACCAACGTGTCGCCCTGGGACCTTTCTAGGCGCGCGTGGCAAGAAGCTGTGTAGCCAGCGGCGCGAGGTGGCAAGCGACGCCAAAGATTGCCATCGTGGCAAGCGGTGGCGCCTCGACGTCCCTTTTATGCAATCGCTTTGGGCGACACGATGGGCATTTAATGCCTTTGTCCCCGCTGTCGTGGTTAGGTATGATACACTGCACAAGTAGTTGTACTAACCGCAACTCTTTTCCATTTTTGCCCTTGTCTACGTTGCCACCTATCGGTGACCCCTTGAGCATATAAAAGGAGGACCATGCGCAACGTAGGGGGGGTTCGAAACCAGAAAACACTCACGCTTGGTCTCGTTAGCAGCTGGTGTGCATCAGAGCATTCAGCTATCCCAGCAAGAACACAATACAAATCGACATGCAGCAGAGGAGTATTATCTCCGGAGAGCTCCGGCCGGGTAAACTGCCAGGTGTTCGCCGCGACCGCTCTTCACGCGATCTCCGCTCCCCGCCGAACCGAAAGGGG
The DNA here is from genome assembly GCA_021437245.1 of Aegilops speltoides. Classification (NCBI taxonomy): domain Eukaryota; kingdom Viridiplantae; phylum Streptophyta; class Magnoliopsida; order Poales; family Poaceae; genus Aegilops; species Aegilops speltoides. Next base: position 89,777,140 of record CM038142.1, on the reverse strand, counting down.
CTCGGTCCGCCGGTCCCATAGGTGTTTGTGGGTTCGTTTCTCCGGCATCTTTGGTGCGCCAGGTAGGGGGCGTCGAGGCTTTGTGAACCTGATCCGACGTTCACACGAGCTAGATCTTCATCTTCTTCATCGACATGCCACCGAAGAAGAAGGCTTCGGAGGTGGCTGCTCCGTCCACGTCGATCCCACCGCCACCGGAGCAAATGGGTAGTGGGGTAGACACCGGCGGAAGAACGGGTGTCGACGAGGGAGCTCAAGGTGCTGCCAGGTCCAAGGACAAGGCTGCGCAGACCTCGGCGTCCTTACATGCACCGCTCCCATCCCAGGAAGCGCAGGGCCGACAGCGTCATGGTACTCGCGGTACCATACGTTCGTTGGACCAAGATCAAGCTGGTGGATCTCGGGGTGCTCAAGACCAACATGCACGCCAAAATGCTGGCACGAGCAAGACACGGTCGCCCGGACGGGATAATGCTCCTTCTAACATAGTTAGAAGTCCGAGCATATCCCGCTCCTCGCACCGTTCGCCACTGCCGCCCACCACTCCAGCAGAAGCTTTGGCGAGGGCTCAACTGCTCTTGGATTACCCTCCAACGGTAGACAAGATCGACGAATGGAGGGCCACCATTCAGAGTCTCATCAGCTTCGCCAACGGCGACACTCCACGGCAGCCGAGTGCACCGCAGCCGCGGCAAGATTGCCAGGCGCGAGCCGATGGCGACAAGACCGGTGGGGGTGCAACCACCGTGCACTCTCTACCCCGAAGGCCAAGATCACCGACTCGCCAGGTCAACCTCGACAGCGACTCCACCGCATCATCAGATCCACAAGCTCGTCGCGATCAGCGCCAAGTTCTTCACGAACGACAAAGAAGAAGACGCCAGACAGCATCGAGCGCCAAGAGAACCGCGGCGTCAATCGGACCAGCGCGCTGGCCCACTGTCGACATGCATGCGCCAGGAACCAGCGACTTGTCAGACGCGTAGGTCGCCCTGCTCACTCGTGAGCTGCGGCAAGTCCAAAGGGCCCACCACGAAAAATTTCTGCCGATGTACCAGATAAGCACGACGGCAGGTCGCATCCGTCGGAGTTCTCAAAGATCTACACCATCGTGGTGCAAACTGCTGGGGCGGACGACAAGATCCTGCTAACTACTTCCGCTGGTGCTCAAGCCCAATGTCGTCCTGCTCATGCACTTGCCGGACAACCCATATCCTCCGGGCAGACTGTGCCATCATTTGTCGGCGCTTTTACAGCGCCACAAGCCTCATGGCTAAGAGAGCGACCTTCATATACTCGCCTGTAGGAAGGAGAGTCCTGTGCAAGTACATTCAGAGATTCAGCCGCAGCAGCACAACATCCTAGATGTCCACCTCGCCACGGTCATCAGCGCTGCTCCATCGAATCGCAAAACCGCATGATGCGGAGGAGATGGCGATGTGCAAGATCGAGACGCCGGAGCTATATGCCCCGCCGGCTAAGTGTGCACGTGCTGAGGAAGGGAGGAGACTCCCCGGAGAGAATACAGAAGCAGGAGGATCTGATAGCGAGGATGCTGCCCCGGCAAGGAAAAACCGTCGGCGGAACAATAGGAAGAAGAAAGGCAAAGACGTGCTAGTTGTTGAGCAGTCCGGCAACAGAGGTGGCGCCGACAAAGCCAAAGCTGGTAGCTCCGGCAAGGCTGTGGCGGTCGCCGACAAGAAGGACGGCACCAACAAGCAGTACTGCAAGATCCACCGCACCAAGGGCCATGACCTCCAGAGCTGCAAGAAGGTCGAGCAGCTTGTTGAGCAGCAAAAGACTGAATACGAGCGGCGCGACAAGGAGAAGGCCCAAGAAGGTACTGGGGGATCCGGCAAGAAACGCCCCGGCCGGGGAGGGCGCCGCGGCAAGGCCTAGCAGCGGCAAGGAGACAGACCTCCCCGCGGCCGCGACAAGGACGAAGCTGACGATGACGACGAAGATATGGATGATGACGAGGCCGATGAGCAGGAGTTCCAGAAAGACACAGAGGTCCTGTGCATTGACGGTGGTGCTTCTCTGCAAGCTTCACACCACCAGCTCAAGCAGTGGGTGCGAGAAGTCAATGCGGCAGAACCACCCGTCGAGTCACGCAAGCCTCTGAAATGGTCCAGCACGCCTATCATCTTTGATATTGAGGACCACCCTGATCGCATAATCAAGCGGTCGGTGCTTGCCGATGTTGGTTTCACCAACTATCCGCAACCTCAAGGTCACTAAGATGCTAGTTGACGGCGGGCCAGCTTGAACCTGATCTCCTCCGCGTACTCAAAAACTCCAGATCCCCGACAATGAAGCTCAAGAGACCGCACATTCCAAGGAATCAATCCGGAAGGAGCAAGTCAAGGAAAGATCACGCTGCCGGTGACATTTGGCAGCGAAGTTGAACTTTAGGACTGAGAGGGTCACTTTCGACGTTGTGACTTTCCATTGCCTTACAATGGGATACTCGTCGTCCAAAGACTCGCCAAATTCATGGCAGCCTCTCACTATGCATACAACATGTCAAGATGCCAGTTCGATAATCGCATCTCGTCCTCGGCGACAAGAAGGATGCTCTTATCTGCACTGACAAGATCTACCGGGAAGCAGCAGCCACAACAGATCGCAAGTCACTTGCCGTTGAAGCTCCCGGGGGAAAGAAGAAGACCAGGTCCGGCAAGAGTTCTGATGCCCACTCCGGCAAGCGCACCTCTTCGGAGTGCTGCGCTACCGTCGAGGACGCACCATCGAGCTCCACCGGCAAGTGTAAGGAGGCAATGGCAGCCCCACCAGAGACCAAGAAGGTGTCCGCCAAGGAGGACGGCACTGGTGGTACCTTCACCATCAGTGCCACTCTCGACCCTAAATAGAAAGCGCCGCTGCTGCTTTCCTGCGGCGAACGCCGACGGTTTGCGTGGCAACCGTCCGACATCCCCGTGTTCCTGTGAGTAATCGAGCACCATCTTGCCGCTCTGTCCTCATGCGCGCGCCCATCAAGCAGAAAGTCAGGAAACAAGCAGTGGAGTGCCAAGAATTCATTGCAGAAGAAATCAAGAAATTGGAAGCAGCAGGCCTTGTCAGAGGAGTGCTCCATCCTATGTGGTTGGCCAATCCTGTAGTCGTGCGCAAGGCAAACGGGAAATGGAGGCTTTGTATCGACTGTAGGATGTTAATAAAGCTTGTCCCAAAGACCCATTTCCCTTGCCGCGGATTGACCAGATTGTTGACTCCACGGCCGGATGTGACATGCTTTCATTTCATGACGCATATTCAGGATATCATCAGATCTTCATGGCAGAAGAGGATGAGGAGAAGACCGCATTCATCACTCCATGTGGCATGTACTGTTTCATACGGATGCCTTTCGGTTTAAAGAATGCTGGTTCAACATTTGCAAGAGTAGTCTACGACGCTTTTGAGCCACAAATACACAGAAATGTGGAAGCCTACATGGATGACATAGTGGTCAAGAGCAAGGACAAGGCAACTCTTATTCAAGATTTAGATGAAACCTTTGCAAATCTGCGCAAGATCAACCTCAAGCTTAAACCCAAGAAGTGTGTGTTTGGAGTCCCTCCGCAAGCTTCTCGGTTCTTCGTGTCTCAATGAATTGAAGCCAATCCCGACAAGATCAAGGCCATTGAGCATATCGAAGCACCAAAGTGCGTCATGGATGTACAATGACTTGCCGGTTGCGTGGCTGCTCTCAGCAGGTTCATCTCTAAGTCTGCTGAAGGCTTCCGCCATTTTTCAAAATATTGAAAAGGCAGGTCCAATGAAATGGACTCGAAGCGGAGGCTGCGCTGCAGGACTTGAAGAGATACCTGTCCTCCACTCCAACACTTGTCGCACCTAAGCCACAAGAGAAGTTGTTGCTGTATATAGCGGAAACCAATCAAGTGGTTAGTGCTGCGTTAGTCGCGGAGAGGGAGGCGGATGATGAGCCAGCAACCACGGCAAATGTATCCAGCGACAAGCAGGGGGCTTCACCGACAAGCTCTGGTCCTGGCAAAGATGGATCTGCGCAGGCGTGTGAAGAGATACAGAAGAAAATGGTACAGCACCCAGTTTACTTTGTTAGTTCCCTTCTGCAGGGGGCTAGGTCAAGGTATTCTGGTGTGCAGAAATTACTTTTCTGTCATCTCGTATCCTCGAGAAAGCTGCGCCATTACTTCCAAGCACATGAGATCACAGTTGTCACTGCTTTTCAATAAGAGGATACTGAGAATCCGTGGTTTACAAGCAGGATTGTCGAGTGGGCACTGAACTGTCAAGCTTTGGCCTCAAGTTTGAGAGCACTTCAACTATCCAGAGCCGCATTGGCGAGAATTCATAGCAGAGTGGACGCCAACACCGATGAAGAAATTCCAAACGAGCATGTCGGTAGTAGCTAAAGTAGGGGTACCTTAGTACCTGAACTTGTGCACGGGCTGTCGCAGCACTGCGGGCAAGGCTTGCGGGCGCCCGCCAAGATCCTCCGTCATTTCCTATTACTGCCATTCAAGAGCAAAGTATTGACTGAGAAGACAAGACCCCGGCAAGAGGAGCTTGCCGGGAAGGACAAGGCCCCGGCAAGAGGAGCTTGCCGGGAAGGACAAAGACCCCGGCAAGAGGAGCTTGCCGGGAAGGCCAACCAAGGCACTTCAGAGAACTTGCCACGACGCCCCGCGCGTCCCGGCAAGGCCCGACGAGCGGCAAGCTCGCTGGTGCGACAAGACAACGGCCATGGCAAGACGCTTGCGCAGCAGGTTGCCACTCAGCACCCAAGCTCCAATAAGATCAAACGACGGTCACCCCAGACCATCCCAGAGCACGTGGCGAGGCGCCAGCAGCTATGCGGTGCGGTGTGGCAAGCCGACAAGGAGGCCATCGTGGCGATCGGTGGTGCCCCTAACGGTCGCTTCCTTGCACTGTTGGGGCGACCGGACGGGCATTAAATGCCCTTGTCCCCTGCCGTCCGAGTTAGGTAGGGGCACTGTTGGTAGTAGTTGTACCAACCTGCGTTTTTACTCTTTTACCCCTCTTTCTACGCTGCCACCTGTCGGTGCCCCCTTTAGACTATAAAAGGGAGGCCCATGCGCACGTAGAAGGGGTTCGGTTCATTCGACGCATCTAGCACCACTACACGCTCACGCTCTCAAGCAAGAACAAATACAAACACAAAGCAGTAGTAGGAGTTTTATCTCTCCGGACAGCTCCGCCGGGTAAAGCCCCGCTGCCTTCGCCGATCCGCTCACAGGCGCCCGCCCTTGCCGGACTAGAAGGGGCCCTCCCTGCCCCATAGGTGCTCGTGCCCCCAGCGACCATGACATCTTTGGCGCGCTGTAGTAGGGCGCGTTGAGGTCGTGGCGATCCGATCCGGCGCTCACGCTACGCTACATCAACATCTTCATCAACATGCCACCGAAGAAGAATACTGAGGTGGCCGCCTGTCAAGGATATCCTACCGCCACCGAGTAAACGCGGCGGTGGGTGGACGCCGGCGGCGAGCTGGCGCCGCCGGGGACCTATATCGCCACCCGTCCAAGGACAAAGCCCCGCAAGGTTCAGCTCAGACATCCACCGCACTCTCTCAGAGGTGCAAGATCGACAACGCCACGGTGCTCCCGGGCGCCGTGCTCGCGTTAGAACAAGGCTGCTGGTGGGTCGCAGAACGCCAGGCCAACGTGACGCCAACACGCCGGCATGAGCGCAAAGGCGGTCTCAAATGGCTGCGGGGGCTCTCGACAAGTTCTAGTTTCGGCAAGGATGGATCTATGCAACCACAAGAAGAGAAAGTTGGTTACTGGCGACTACTTTCCGGCAGAGCTCCCCGGAGCCGCCGCCAAGAAGGTCCCCAGGATCGACACAGAAAGTGCTGAGGAGCAGTCTGCTCCGACAAGCCCTAGGGTTTGTTCCGTCAAAGCAGACGCTCCCGACAAGCCGTGTCCAGACACGCTTGCCGGGGAGCATCACGCCCGCAGATCCCGCATTCTTGCCGTAGAAGCGGATGTTCCCGCAGCAGCATTTGCGCTTTTAGTCCTCGTTGTCGGAGCTTGATAACGATGTGGACTAGGCGTCATTCAAAGAAGCATAGCCTTGCCGGAATGCAGAAGACAGAAAAGCTATGTTGCCAAAGTTTGAGCATGACCAAGTTTTAAATTTCTAAGTTATACTCCTTGAAACGTCTGCGTTTTGTATGGAAAACCCTGCGCTGAGGAATCGACTCGTGGTTGTTGCGCCTTTGATTTGTTTTCGAGTCCGCTCAACAATACAAGTGAGTTGCAACTAGCCCCGGCTGGTTTTGTGTCGAAGGCAGCGCGCCAGCTGGGTGTCGATGTTCCGACTCAGCAAGTGTGCTTGCGCCGCAAGTTCCTCAAAGCGAGGGGTAAAAGCATGCAAGGGATGTAACGGAGTAAAGGATATAACATAGCAAGCTCTGCCGTAATAAAGTCATATATTACAGAAATAACTTGTCGCTTTAAGAGATTGTTCCTATGACACATCTAGCGTGGCAAGAACAAGGAAAGAGAAGAAAGGCGCGCTGACACTCGGGCCCCAAGCCAGAGTTGCCGGGGCTCATAATACTAAGATTCATCTCCGCAAGCCGAGTTGCCGGGCTGCGAGATCGATAAGCTTTTCGTCCCTCATCATGCATCCCCTTATGGACTGGGAAACGCGAAGCCGCGTCCTTGAACGGCTGTGCCTTGTATGAAAAACCTGTGCGCGGAGGAATCGACTCGTGGCTAAGTTGCGCCCTTGGTTTGTTTTCGAGTCCGCTCAACAATACAAGTGAGCTGCAACTAGCCCCGACAAGGTTTCTTGCCGGAGACAGCACCACCAGCGGGCTGCTGATGTTCCGCACTCAGCAAGTGTGCTTGCGCCGGCAAGTTCCCTCAAAGAGTAGGGTAAAAACATACAAGGCATGGAGTCAAGTAAAGGATATGGCATAGCAAGCTTCCCCTTTTTTTCATTAAAAAAACATCCCATTTGGGTACAGTCCATAGAGGATGAAAAACATGAAAGAGAGGATTACAAGTTTTAAATGCAGCTAAGGCCCGAAGGCTTACAAATTGAAAAGATAAGATGCCCGTAATCCCTTTCCTGTCCCCTTTTCAGAGGTAGGTCAAGGAGCCAAGAGGGCAAAAGAGGCGCTTAGGTGAGCTACGGTGCCGAAGACACCAAGAGAACATCCCGGGCTACCTGGGGTTTATGGGACGGCGGCGCCGAAGCAGAGCTCAAGACGGGCGGCAGGACGCCAAGATTGCCGAGGGCACCACGCCTCGATTCCGACTTGATGGCCTTGCCACCACCCCTCTTCCTCTTCCGCAGCCTCCCTACACCAGCCACCCAAGGAGACGACCCTGGAGTTCAAGGCCGGGCGACCGGATGATGGGGTCGCCAGACGCACGAGGCGACGCCGACGCCTAGTCGGGCCCGCCGCCTCGGCTGCCGCTGTCGCTCTCCTCCTTGTCACTCTCGCCGAGGGGAGTTCGCCATCGGAGGAGCTGTCCACGCAGCATCTCGCCTGGTGCCGGAGTCCCCAAGACCTTGATGGAGAGGAGGTCGCCCTCCATTAACTTAAAATGGAGGGTAAACCCCGCCAAGCTGTGGATGCGGGCGAACATATTCCACCTCGATCAAGATACATCACACTAGGGCTGGGATACAACGCTGACTCGCGTGCCGCTGATCCCACAGCCCTCATGTGCAATCTCAGCTCTCGGCGGGTCCGCTCCATCGGCCAAGAACGGAGCCGGAAGCCGGAGGCGACGACGAGGTGCCCGCGTATTCTGACGAAGAACTCCCAAGGGTCGCCCTCAGATGGACCGCCCGAGGGGAGGAGCCGCCGGCGGAGGCGGAGATGCTGCGCCGCCCGTCCGCTTCTTCCTTGAGCGCCTGCCTCGCCGACTCGCCCGACCACGCCCCCCCTCTTCCCCTTGTGGCTGGATCTGCCACCACTGGCGCGGGATAGGGAGGGATGCGCTGTCTCGCGGCGACCCTCGCCGCCACCGAAGAAGGACCAGGATTCCCTTCCTCCATGGCGAATGAGAGGAAGGGGAGCAGAAGCTGAAGAAAGGAGAAGATGAGGAAGTGCAGTTTTCTGGGCTCCCCTCTTGCCCTTCTTAAAGGAGCAAGGTGGGGGCTCGGCCGCCCCGCTCGACGAATCAGGGCAAAGGAAGAGCAGGGGTGGGGGCCGACCCGCTGCCCCCGCTCGTGAAGGCCCAGTTTTCCACCTCCACCGCCCATGACCCCAAGCGCATGGGAGCCACGTGGCGGAGATACAAAACTGAGGCGATGGTTGAGGTGACCTCGCCCCGCCCCGTGATCACGGGGATGGACGCCTCGAAAATCGCGCACGCCACCCACGTCTCCCACAACACCACGATTGACGCATGCTGTTACGGGGGACGCGGTGGACACGGAGTCAGATTTTATGTGGACCCAGGCCACGCGTGCCTGTGCACTGTTTTGGGCCTGGCCCAACAGCGCTCGGCACCGTTTATGGCCCAGGCCCGGGGGCTCCTGTCGGTGTACTAAAGTAGGGGTACCTTAGTACCCCGAACTTGTGCACGGGCAGTCGCAGCACCCCGCGGCAAGGCTTGCCGGGCGCCTGCCAAGATCCTCCGTCATTTCCTATTACTGCCATTCAAGAGCAAAGTATTGACTAAGAAGACAAGACCCCGGCAAGAGGAGCTTGCCGGGAAGAACAAGGCCCCGGCAAGAGGAGCTTGCCGGGAAGGACAAAGAACCCGACAAGAGGAGCTTGCCGGGAAGGCCAACCAAGGCACTTCAGAGAACTTGCCGCGACGCCCCGCGCGTCCCAGCAAGGCCCGGCGAGCGGCAAGCTCGCTGGTGCGACAAGACAACGGTCGCGGCAAGACGCTTGCCGCGGCAAGGTTGCCACTCAAGACCCAAGCTCCAACAAGATCCAACGACGTGTCACCCCAGACCATCCCAGAGCACGTGGCAGGCGCAGGCAGCTATGCGGTGCAAGGTGGCGTTTAAGCCGACAAGGAGGCCATCGTGGCGATCGGTGGCGCTCTAACGGTCGCTTCCTTGCAATCAAGCGACGGACGGGCATTAAATGCCCTTGTCCCCGCCGTCCGAAAGTTAGGTAGGCATCTTTGTTGGTAGTAGTTGTACCAACTCGCGTTTTACTCTTTTACCCTCTTTCTACGCTGCCACCGCCGGTGCCCCCTTTAGACTATAAAAGGGAGGCCCATGCGCACGTAGAAGGGGTTCGGTTCATTCGACGATCCAGCACCACCACACGCCACGCCTCAAGCAAGAACAAATACAAACACAAAGCAGCAGAGGAGTTTTCTCTCCGAGAGCTCCGGTTGGGTAAAGCCCCAGCGTGCCTTCGCCTCGACCGCTCAAGGCGCCCGCCCGCTCCTTGCCGGACTAGAAGGGGCCCTCCTTGCCCCATAGGTGCTCGTGCCCCCAGCGACCACGACAGAGCATCCCCGTCAAGGAAGCAAACAAAGAGTGGCTCATGTACTTTGATGGTGCCTTCTCGCTGCAAGGCGCCAGTGCGGGCGTGCTGCTTGTTGCGCCCACCGGAGAGCACCTCAAGTACGTAGTCCAGATGCACTTTCCCAAGGAGCAAGCAACAAACAATACCGCAGAGTATGAGGGTTTGCTTGCTGGTCTCAGGATCGCAGCAGACCTTGGGATCAAGAAGCTCATTGTCAGGGGTGACTCGCAGCTTGTCGTCCGCCAAGTGAACAAGAATTATCAGAGTCCGTTGATGGAAGCTTACGTTGATGAAGTGAGAAAGTTAGAAGAGCACTTTGACGGCCTACAGATGGAACATGTTCGAAGAGCTCGAATCGACATTGCCGATGGCTCACAAAGTCGCGCCGCACTTGTTACCTATGGAACCAGGGATCTTTGTGCTCAAACTGACTCAACCGTCTCAGAACGCCATCAATCGGACAGAACAAGAAGAGGAAGTTGATTTCTGGTGACTATTTTCCGGCAGAGCTCCCCGAAGCCACCGCCAAGAAGGTCCCCAAGATCAACACCGAGAGTGCTGGGGAGCAGTCTGCTCCGGCAAGCCCTAGGGTTTGTTCCGTCGAAGCAGACGCTCCCGACAAGTTTTGCTCCGGCAAGCTTGCCGGCGAACGTCAAGCTCCGGCTGAGCCGCAGGTTCTCGCCGTAGAAGCGGATGTTCCCACAGCAGCATATGTGCCTTTAGTCCTGGTTGTCGAGCCACAGGCTCCAGCATGGGCACAACAGATTGTCCATTTCCTTCAGACAGGAGAACTTCCCGAAGAGCAAGAAGAAGCGGAAAGAGTAGCCCGGCAGTAAAGTATGTACCAGTTTGTCGACAACACACTGTACAGAAGAAGACTCAACGATGTGAAATTAAAGTGTATTCACCAGGAAGATGGACAAAAGCTGTTGGCAGAGATACATGGAGGCATATGTGGTCACCACATTGGCGCAAGAGCACTTGCCGGCAAAGCATTCCGGCAAGGTTTCTTTTGGCCGACAGCCCTCCAGATGCAACCGCACAGTAACCAAGTGTGAAGCGTGCGCGCCTATTCCAAGCAGATACACCAGCCAGCTCAAACTCTCCAGACGATCCCTTTATCCTCGCCATTTTCGTCCGGGGCTCGACATCCTCGGCCCCTTTCCCCGAAGCTGTCGGGGCTTTGAGTACTTGTACGCTGTAATCGACAAGTTCACAAAGTGGCCGGAAGTGGAAGCAAGGAAGAAGGTGACAGCACACAGCAGTCAAGTTCTTCAGGTCGATTGTTTGCCGCTTCGGGGTCCCTAACAGGATCATCACCGACAATGGCACGCAATTCACGAGCCGCACCTTCATGCAGTACGTCCAAGATCTTGGCGCCAAGGTGTGCTTCGCTTCTGCTGCTCATTCGAGAAGCAATGGTCAAGCGGAGAGAGCAAATGCTGAAGTGCTGCGCGGGCTCAAGACCAGGACTTTCGACAGGCTGCGAAGGTGCGGAAAGAACTGGATTGAAGAGTTGCCGGTGGTTCTTTGGTCGATCAGATGACGCCAAATCGAGCCACCGCCGACACCTTCGCTTCTAGTCTATGGAGCAGAGGCAGTTCTCCCCACGGAACTCAGATACGGTCGCCGAGTGCTCGCTATGATGAGCTTGAGCAAGAGCAGCTGCGACAAGATGAGGCACTGCTCCTTGAGGAAGACCGTCTTTAGGCTGCTGTACGAGCTGCTCGATACCAACAAGCTTTGCGCCGCTACCATAGCCGCAAAGTTAGTGACAGAAGTCTTGAGGAAGGCGACCTTGTTCTTCGGCGCGTTCAGTCCGCCAAGAATTCCAACAAGTTGACGCCGAAGTGGGAAGGCCCTTACCGGGTGAAACGAGTCACTAGGCCTGGCGCTGTCCGCCTTTGACAGAAGATGGCACTCCGGTGAGCAACTCCTGGAATATTGAGCATCTTCATAAGTTTTACCCGTAAGGCGCGGTTGCCGGAACCTATTCCGGCAACCACCTTTTGTACAAGTCTTGCCGCTGTTGCATGTAATCCTTTGTACAAAGCCGGGCGCAGACCCCGTGCATAAATAAAGCCAATGTGCTCCGCACACCTTGTCAATTTCATGCTTTCTATTTTTTGCATGTGTTATCGGACACTTTGTGCAGCACCTACCCCCGGTAAGCAATAACGAGCCTTAAGGCTCCATATCTTTATTTTCTCTTCTTTCTCTTTCTCAAAGAAAGGAAGATTCCCTCGCCCACAAGTTTGCCGGGGAAGGAGAAGATAATGGTGTGGACCAAAGGCCATTCAAGAAAGTTTCGCCATCGAAGCAAACGATAAAAGCTAAGTTGCCAAAGTTTGAGCAATCAGTTTTAAAAGTTTTAAGTTATCTTCCTTGAATGACCGTGCTTTGTATGGAAAACCTGCGCGCTGGAGGAACCAACTCGTAGCTAGTTGCGCCTTTACTTTGTTTCGAGTCCGCCAACAACTTAAGTGAGCTGCGATTAGTCGCGATAAGGTTTTTGTCGGTAGCAGACCGCCAGCAGTCGCTAACGTCCGCAAGACTCAATGGCTAAGGTGCTCGCGTCGGCAAGTTCCCTAAAAGCGAGGGCAAAAACATACAAAGGAAGGAATCAAGTAAAGGAAATAAGATAGCAATCGACACCCAAAATAAAGTTATATTACAAGATAGCTTGTCGCAGCTCTAATAGATTGTTCTCGTGAATATGACCAGCAGCGACAAGAAAAGGAGAAAACGGGCGGCCTAATCTATGCGATCGCCCTCAACCCTCTTGATCTCGCTCACCTTGTCCACAATGGGTGCGACAAGGGTCTTGAGCGCTTCCAGATCAGCATCCGGCGGCAGCTTCTTAAGGACGTTGGTGAGGTTGAGGCCCGGGTTGCGGAAGGCCACCTTCACCAGCACCTTTTGAAGAACTCCCGCGCTGATCGTGCGTGACTCGTCGGACAGCTGCTTTGGGATCCTTTCCCGGAGTTGCTGGAGGGCCGTCGCCACACCTTTGAAGAACAAGCTGAGCTTGGTGCTGGGTTGGAGGTTCTCGTCGGAGGGATACCCGAAATCCTCCATCCCCAGTTGCGCCAGCTCCTCGTTGATGGCTGTGGCAACATCCACGAGACCCTCCATCCAGTGCTCCACATTCTCCCTAAAGGTGTTCTGGGTGGCAGCAGCACTCGCCAGCAGCGCCTCGTTGGCCTTGATCTCCTCCTTCAAGGCCGCCTCCTGCTTCCTTGCGCCGTCCAGCGTCTTGGTCAAAGTAGCCAGCTTCAACTCAAGATCTGCTTTGGAGTCCTTGGCGGCGCTAAGCTCCTTGCCCTTCTCGACGAGATTACCCTGCAGCTCGCCAAGGGTGTAGGCGCCCTTCTCGCAAGGCTTGAGCTGCAAGCTCTTTGCCCTCGCCTTGAGATCGGCCTCCACCTGTGCCACCTTCGCCTCCAGCTTCTTCTTGGCGGCCTCGGCAGCTGCGGCGGCATCCTCTGCTTCCTTGAGAGCCCCGCCAAGTGTTTGCTCGCGCGCGGCAAGCTCCTCCTCGTGGCTGTCAAGGTTGACCTTCCGCTGCGCCAACTCGCCTTCCCAAAAACAGCTCCTCGGCGGCAAGCCATTGCTGTTTCAGCCGGCCTTCTCAAGGAGGAAGGCTTTCCGCGCCTCAACAAGTTGCGCCCGCTCCTCTGCTAGGGACCGGAGAGCTTCCTAGTTGCGACCTCAGAGCTCCTCCGCGTGCTTCTTGATGTCCACTCCCGCCCTCGCAACAAGCGCTTCTCGGGATTCCAGCTTGGCCTGTCGAGCGCGGTAGAGCGACACCAGCTTCCGCAGCAGCTGCTCCTCCTCAGACTCGACACTGCTGCTGCTCGGCGCGTCAACCAGCGTCAGCCCAGCGAAGGTGAGCACCTCTCCATCAAAGGTTTCTCCTTCGACCGGCGCCCTGGAGCTTGACGCCCAGGGGAGCTTGATGAAGACACCATCGCCGGCCTTCAAGTAGGCGCTGGCTGGGTTTCGAGCTCGACGCGCGGCAGCGGCAGAGGGATCGGCGGTCGGCGTAGCGCCTGTCGCTCCTGCGGCCTCTGGGCCATCAGTGCGATCGCCAGACCCCTCGCCAGCTCCTGCAGCGGCAGCTTTGGCGGCCTCTTCGCCGGCGGGATCATCAAGATCGGCTTTTTCTTCGGGCGGCGGCGCCATCAAGATTGTCGCGACGCTGTTTCTCCTCGCCGGGCGACTCGGTCTCCATCAGCTCCATGACAGGTGGATCTGAAGGCCGGAAGAAGCAGAAAAGTCAAGCAAATATCCAAAAAGAAAATCAGAAGAAGAACCCAAGGGAAGTTTTCAAGCAAGAGGATTACCTGTACTGGGCTCTTCAGTCATGGTCTCCACCACCGGGGGGTCACTGGTGCTGTCCCTTGCCGGAGAACTCTCCCTTGCCGGAGACTTCTCCCTTGCCGGAGAACGCTCCCTTGCCGGGGAACCATCCCTTGGCGGTGTAGTCGAAGCAGATGTCAGGTCGGGGGCGGCTTCCGAGCGCTCCTGGTGAGGCTGCTCTGCTCCTACACAAACCAATAAGTCAGATATCAGCAAAGAGAGAGCACCCATGCGCGCCTAACAGCGGGAAATAAACCATATACTTACGCTGGGGGCTGCTTTGGGGAATGATTGCCGGGTCCGGCAAGGTGGTCTCGGGCGCACCCCCTGCTGTCACGGTGGGTTCGTCCTCGATGACAATCACCGGGACCTTGGCTCTCTTTGCCACTCTCTGGGCCAGAGTCCTAAAAAGGAATGAGTTCGGAGTAAAGCAAATCAGATACAAGACAAAACAACAAGAATTGAAGAACTACAAGTACAGCGAAGTATCTTACTCTTCTTCTTCCTCGTCGGAGCTGAGCACGGAGAGGTCGAAGTCCGGCCCACCTTCGGCGCGACGAGGCGGAGGAGTGGGTTCCCTTGACCGCTTGGCGGGGGCAGCGGCAGGACCAGAAGCGGTGGTCCAGGAGGAACCCGCTCCAGTTGCCGCAGCGGCATGAGGCGCTCCCGCGGCAACAGTGCTTGTCGCGGTGGAGCGTGTCGCGCGGCGCGGCGGCTGTTGACTCGTCTGCCGCCCCGCTACGTCCTCGGCCTTGCGGAGACGCCTTCTTGGTGGAGCTGGGGGCTCTGCTTGCGGTGGGCTATCTGAGGACGAGGAGGAAGAGGAGCTGGTTTTCGACGAGCCGCTCGCACCTTCGGCGGGCTCACTCGACTAGGCTTCGGGCTTGACAAGCTCATCTCGATCGGCAAGGCTTGCCGCCTCTGCTGCCTCTGCCTCCTCCACGGTGAATCCAAACTCGCCCACGGCAGCGGCTGCCGCAGCCTCTTCCGCCCTGGTGGGATGCGCTGCATCTCCGCATCGGTGGTGTCGCGGGTGAGGCTCTTTTGCTCATCGGACCGGACCGCCACTTCTACCAAGCCGTCGAAGAACTCCTGCACGACGACGTCTGCAGGCTCTTGCCAAGTTGGGACAATTCCATGCGAATCGCACAGCGGCATCATTGCACGGATGCGGTCGAGTGAGGAGTTGTTGCACAGCGGAACAACACCCTTCGGCAACCTGAACCATTCCGGATGTTGAGGGTCGTGTTTGAACAGTTCCTTGAGCATCGCATCCAGCTCCAGGACAGTGAAGCTGAAGTTGAGGCCCGGGCGCGGCCTCATGATGTCCGCCGCACTTCAACTCCCAGCGGGTCTCTCCTCTCTTGCGATGCGCGCGGCGAAGAAAATCTCGCCAACGGCGCCATACAATAGCCCGCAAGCCCGAGGCGTAGGATCCGGGTGACGGCAATCTTCAGCCTATCGTCCTCCGGGGCCACGATGCACCAATCGTTGCCGCGTGCTACTGGGGCTTGGCGCTGGGCGGTAAATGGCTGCGGGTTCTCCTCGACAATCCAGCACCATTCTACTCTGCATTCCTCCCACTTGCCGCGGAGCTCTCCCTCCAGATAAGCTTCCTTCTTGCCGGCTCTCGAGATCCAGGCGATTCCACCGGATAGAGGCTCTCCTCTCTCAACTCGGGGCATAAAGAAGTGGCGGAAAAGAGCTACATTTGGGTGCACTCCAACAAAGTTTTCGCAGAGATGTGCGAAAACCACCATGGTCAGAACGGCATTGGGGGTGAAGTCAAGGAGGTGGAACCCGTAGGTGTTCATGATATCGCAGAAGAATTCAGAGAAAGGCGGGCAGAGCCCGCAGTAGAAGAACAACGCGAAGAAGGGATATCCATACGGAGCCCGCTCAAGCGGTGGCGAGAGTACCTTCGGCGCGGATGCGCTCGCGTCTCCGTCGACCAGAAGAGGTAGTAGTACTCCCTCAGCTCCTTCGTGGCGAGCGTGGGGGAAGGTTGTCCGCTCCTTTCGCAGCGCCACGAGCCGCTGCGCCTCGGTCGTCTTCACGGCCTTCCCTTTGCCGGCTTTCGGAGCCATGGCGGAGGTGGTGGGGGAGATCGACGGTGTTGTTGGTGCTGGTGGCGATGGGGGGCGGAGCGCTACTCTCTTTCAGCCTTGGGAAGAAGGGGGGAGCACCGGAGGATTTTGAGATCGGGATAGCAACTGGCGAGATGGGCGAACTGCCCCTGTTTCCCCTGCTTATAAAGTGGGAGGGGGCGGACGTTCCGTTTTTCCAAATAAAGAACCACCCACGATATCTCCCATGACGCCGCATTCAACGCGTGCCGTTAGGGGAGGGTGCGGTGGATACAGAGTAAGATACGGCGTGACCCAGGCCGCGCGTGCCCGTGCCCTGTTTTGGGCCTGGCCCAACAGCGCTCGGCACCGTGTGTGGCCCAGGCCCGGGGGCTCCTGTCGGTGTACTAGAGTAGGGGTACCCTAGTATCCCGAACTTGTGCACGGGCAGTCGCAGCACCCCGCGGCAAGGCTTGCCGGGTGACCGCCAAGGTCCTCCGTGGTTCCTTTGGAGCCATTCAAGAACAAAGTATTCAAGCCAAGGAGACAAGACCCCGGCAAGAGGAGCTTGCCGGGAAGGCCAGCCGAGGCATCTCAAGGAACTTGCCGCGACGCGCCACGCGTCCCGGCAAGGCCCGGTGAGCGACAAGCTTCCGGACGCGACAAGACAACGACCGCGGCAAGGCACTTGCCATGGCAAGCTTACCACTCAGACCAAGGCCCAAAGACATCCACCAACGTGTCGCCTCGACGCTTTCTAAGCGCAGCAAGTGGCAAGCAGCCAGCGGCGCGAGGTGGCAAGCGACGCTGACAAGATTGCCATCGTGGCAAGCGGTGGCGCCCCTGACGGTCCCTTTTATGCACTGTTTGGGTGACATAGACGGGCATTTAATGCCTTTGTCCCCTGCCCTCAGGGTTAGGTATAATACACTGTACAAGTAGTTGTACCAACCGCCACTCTTTTCCATTTTTGCCCTTGTTCACGCGCACCACCGTCGGTGACCCCTTACATATAAAAGGAGGCCCATGCGCAACGTAGGGGGTTCAAACCAGAAAACACTCACGCCGGTCTCAAGTAGCAGCTGGTGTGCATCAGCATTCAGCCCCCGAGCAAGAACACAATACAAATTAGACATGCAGCAAGAGGAGTATTATCTCCGGAGAGCTCGGCTGGGTAAACTGCTCGTGTGCTTCGCCGATCTGCTTTTCACATGATCTCCGCCCCCGCCCGAACCGAAGGGGCTCGGGTCCGCCGTCCCATAGGTGTTCGTGGGTTCGCTTCCTGGCAGGTGGGCCCAAAATGTGGCTGGCTCACCTGTCATACAACCAAAAGCTGATGCAAGAAGGCACCGGAGCTTAGTCCGTACTACATTAGTATATATATAAGCTGGAGCCTCGGCGCTTGTTCGCTAGGGTTTGCACTTCCACACGCCACATAATACATATATGTTACACGCTGAGGCTCAAGGTTCATTTGCTACGGTTTGCTATATTCACAGTCTCTCACCCTCTCTTCACCAGATCTAAACAAGACTGCGTTGGCCTCTTGTCTCTCTCTCTCCCCCCTCATAGCTGGTGAAGGAGGCAGCCGTATCCCATCGCACCGGGAAGGGGAGGAGGTGCAGCGTTAACTCTATCGCCTTTGGCGAGGGAGGCAATCCACTGCCGGCAGCGTTGTTCTCTTTCACCCAACGCCTGTGCGGGAGGGCCACCGACCCCTTCTTCCTCGCTGCCGTACGTAGTGTGGGCAGATCCGGCCTCCCGCCGCACGCCTTGGCACATCCCGATGACCCTAAGGTATAACTTTCTTTGAAACCGTTGTTTCTCTAGCTGCATGTGGATCTTTTTCGATCTGTAGTCAAATCTAGGTCTTGGTTCAAAGAGGAAAGAAAGGTGCAGTGGTGTGAAGCATGAATCTAGGACGTGGTTCAATGAGGAAAGGAGGGAGGAAAAGTAGTATAGACTGGCTATCTAGCCGCTTTGTTGGTCGAAAAGGGAGAAAGGGGGTAACCCAGTACACACATCTGTAAGGAACCGATCTCTTTGTTTAAAAGGGAAAGAAACTTGGGGGGTCGGGTAGTTTGTGCAGTACTAGATTTGCCGCCCTCGCATAGGAAAATAGTTCAAAGCGAACAAATATGGAACCAACACAGATATGCTGCTTGGATACATACTTTGCATCACCCATTTATACGTGTGGACGCACATGGTGCTAGCATGTCCCATACAGCTATTTTGCTGTTATTAATCTAAGAATGCCGCCGGAAAATTGAAGCAATGCCACTGTTAAAAGTAAATTACATTTTTTAACGAATGTTGTTTCAAGAGAGTGTCTCAGTTAATATGAATCAATGCAACCGTTTTAGAAATGCTACTATCCTACTTTGTTTTCCATCCAAGATAAGTTAGATGCTTCTTTCTATCACCGTTTGTTTCATCCTCCTTTATTGGCAAGTAATTGTTTCATTTTTGCCTCTGTTAAAACAGGGGTATCGATTCAACTTGTTGCTATTGCGACATTTTGCTTCGCTACTCGAAACACTTATGTTTTAAGAGTGTTTTGTGCAGTTCAACTTGAATGTCACATCGGTGACTTTGCTTAATTTTGGGGAACTCAAGCAAAAGGAGATCGAGATTTGTTTCAGTGTTCTCAAGAAGTTGTTTCAAATCTTGGTCTCAACCACATGATGTGCAGTGTGCTTTGAGATGTTGTGCTACTTGTTTTGGTACTGTTTTAAATAAATGTTGAATTGAAGCTATTGTATTGCTGTCTTTTCCCATTAAGTAGTGAACAAAAATGGGATCGATCCAGACATGATGGTTGTTGCTTTATTACAACAAATTTAGCATCACCTCCTTTATAAGCCAGTAATTGATGCCGCTCTCAGAATTAACTACTGAATCTTATTTCAAAACTGCTACACTTGTTAGGGATTGGCGGGATTACCATTTTTGTGGCCGCATGTTTCATCCTCCTTTATTAGCCAGTAATTGATACCTTTTTTGCCTCTGTTTAAACAGGAATATCTATTCAACTTGTTGCTATTTGTGACATTTTGTTTCGCTACGCAAAACACTTTGCTTGATTTCAGTGCAACTGCACAAAACGAGATTGGATTTCCTATTCGTGTTAGCAGATTTGTATTTTATCCTGGTGTTCTCATGAAAGGTCAGTATAGGCCTTCATCCACATGATTGTACAGTGTGCTTTGAGATGTTGTGCTAGTTGTATTGGTAATGTTTTAAATAATTGTTGAATTAAAGCTATTGTATTGCTGTCTTTTCCCATTAAGTAGTAAACAAAAATGGGACCAAACCAGACATGATGCTTGTTGCTTTGTTACAACAAATTCAGCATCACCCCCTTTATAAAGCCAGTAATTGATGCCACTCTCAGAATTAACTACTGAATCTTATTTCAAAGCTGCAACACTTGTTAGGGATTGGCGGGATTACCATTTTTGTGGCCGCATGTTTCATCCTCCTTTATTAGCCAGTAATTGATTCCTTTTTTGCCTCTCTTTAAACAGGGATATCTATTCAACTTGTTGCTATTGCGACATTTTGCTTTGCTACGCGAAACACTTTGCTTGATTTCAGTGCAAATGCACAAAACGAGATTGGATTTCCTATTCGTGTTGGCAGATTCATATTTTATCCTGGTCTTCTCATGAAAGGTCAGTACATGCCTTCATCCACATGATTGTGTAGTGTGCTTTGAGATGTTTTGCTACTTGTATTGGTATTGTTTTAAATAAATGTTGAATTGAAGCTATTGTATTGCTGTCTTTTCCCATTAAGTAGTGAACAAAAATGGGACCAACCCAGACATGATGCTTGTTGCTTTGTTACAACAAACTCTGCATCACCCCCTTTATAAGTAGATGGAAGCACATATTGTTGTTGCGCCCACTCTCCCTTGGAACTATTTATGATTTTCATTAATCTAATGCCGCTGGTAAAATTAAGCAATTCCACTCTCAGAATTAATTGACTACTGAATCTTCGTTCAAAACTGCAACACTTGTTAGGAATGGTACTATCCTGCTTTGTAGTTCTTTCTACATGTTTAACCAAGGTATTGTTAAGATAATGTCTCTTTAAAAATGAATCAGTTGCATTTTTAGGAATGGTACTTTGCTGCTTTGTCGTTCTTTATACATGTTGAAACAAGGCATTGTTAAGATAATGTCTCAGTCAATATGAATGAATCACACTGATGGAGAATTGCTACTCTTCTGCTTTGTTTCCCATTAAGACAAGTCATCAACCATTATTTCTCAATAATTGTTTCCCTTATACCTATTGTTGCTTACAGGGATATCAAAATTAAAGCTCGGTTTTATTCCGACTTCGATTTTAGTTGAACTGCACAAAAGGAGCCAATGTGTCCAAGGGAAACTACTGCGTTACTGGTTCCAGTTGGTCGTTCCACTTTGCAAAAGAAGCTATCACTAGTTGCGGTACATTACAGAAGGAATGACCGAGAAGCTTTACAGAGTATTATTAGACACTAGTGACATGACTAGTCTGCAGAGACCATTTGCAATTTAACAACACGTGGAGTGCCCTGGGTAAAAAGTGCCCAAAGAAGTACAAGAAGCTACGAAGGACACGATCATAGGCATTACATATTTTGAATGGGAAAAGCTTGTCAAAGTTTAATCATTGATGTTAGCAAGAAGACGTTAGTTTAATATATTGGAATTGGAAAACCTTGTCAAAATTTGCTCATTGATGTTAGCCAGAAGACATGCATTTGATATTTTTGAGTGGGACGCCCTTGCTGTGAGCAGCGTCGAGTGTTTTTTCCTATTCCTGTGTTCAGTTTAGAAGTAAATAGTTACTCTGCTTAGATATTCCTGTGTTAAGAGTTTGTTCTGAATATTGTCTATGTAATGCCAGGCCTTGTGTTTGATTGCAAAGTTGATCTTGGAATGTTGTGGCATGCGGAATCACGAGCTATTCACCGTGCCTCCTGAGAATAATGCTTCGTATTGTTTTGCATGTCGATCTAATGCCAGTGATTTGCTTGTTAAGAAGATCATCCTCTTCTATTATTTATGTGCGTAAGAAGTTCATTGTCTGATGTTTCATTCATATCCTATACGACATGTCGGGTAGGTTAGACGTGAAACCATATGATCTTCCGACCAACTCATGATATGAGGCCGTGATTGGATCATTGTTTTCCAACCAAAACCACTTGTAAAATTGACGCTTGTAAATTAAAGCAGATGGTCTCAGGCGAAGGCGCTTGGTTGGTCGATTTCGACTAGTAAAATATCGGAAGTACTTCACACACGATAAAAACGTTGAACGACACTCGGACGATTGCTAATCCAGCCGTTAGCTGCTGTTTCAGCCTTGCCCATGGATGGCATGATACGCACGTCGTGCATGTATCGTCTGGTAATGTCGTCCATATAGCAGTGCTCATAAAATATACACTGGTCTCTCAAATTACACGCGTAACCCTCCGGTTTTACATACAGACCTCGGGCCTTCCGATGACGAGTAAATTACACTTGTATGTTAATACAGGTTTGAAATAAACCAGAGCTCCCAAGCGCGGCCTTACCATTTCATGCCGTCTCAGTTTCTCGAAGGTGCTCATAGGTGTTCGATGATCCTGGCTTCCTGAATGAGCAGCAGGCACTGTATCAGACCTCTGTATGGCCCGCGAGGCCCTCTCTGTTGTCCTTCGAGTTGTTGCACTCGCCGTGGCGCCGAGCATTGTTAACATGGTCAACAAACAAGAGGATTCAGGAGATGACTTTATTTTGACTGGATGACACTAGTGACCCACTAGGGCCATAGCCGTACGTACGCAAGTGCCTCCTCAATATGTACAACTATATTTTTTTGCTTTCTCCTGGTTTCCTGACATCACGGTCCCACACCATTGTCAACCTATGTAGTCAATATAAACGAGAGAATTGCACAAGGTGTGGCCGACAGCTAGGACCAAGCAGCTCGAGCAGTATTTGTGTTTTTGAGGCGTGAGCACTGCAGAGTTTTTCTTGGCGATGATTTCGTTGTTGTTCAGAGGAGAGCAGGGTATTTAACTGGGCGGGTTGTGGCCCGTCTAGCCTAGGCCAGATATCCAGCCCAGATACTACTTTTTTCAAGATGAAAATGGCTAGCCCAGCTATCGTCTTTTTGAGGAATACCCAGGCAAGGTCAACTTGTTATTCTCTGCCCCGCTGGGCTGCAAATCTTTCCTAGGAGGGATGCATTAGGCTTAACAGAAAAATGGGCTTTAAAAATAATGAATGGGATGTAATTATAAAAACTGGGCAGTAACTATAACAAATGCACCAAACACGAAATTAGTTTATAAAATATTATTTATAGATTTTGAAAATCTTAAATTTTCATTGTTGCGCGCGCAATGTTTCGTTGGATTTTTACGTAATACAAATTTATATTTAATCTGACTAGAAATTTCCAGATAAAAATATTTCGGATCCCATGCAATTTTTTTATTGAATTCTGTCTTTAACGGTTGGTTGAAATTATTAATCGTTGTCCTAGCTAGAAAATGGACTGTACTTTTAACAAACTGTAAATGGGCTGTTGTAAATTCCATTAGAATTCAAAAATGGGCTGTACATTCTTACAAAACGCAAATGGGCTATAAGTTCTCTGCCAGAGACTTGTGGGCCTACTAAGTGACGCGTCCCCTAAAAAAATAAGTTGACGTGTATGCAAGGCTTTGTCAACTTATTATAGTCAACACACGGTTCTAGCAGTAGTGGCCGTTGGATGTCTATCCAACGGATGTCGTGCTTCTTCTTCAATCTCGGATATTCTTAGCTTCGGCCGCCCAAAAAATGATTCCTCCCCCATACATCTGGGGCGCACCGTTTCGGGGGCTGACCTGTGGGCCTACTAAGTTGGAGCATACCAAGGGCTTTGTCAACTTAGTCAATATAACCGATTCTAGCTTCAGTGATCGTACGATGTCCATCCAACGGCCGTAGTGCTTCTTCAACCTCTGGTCTTCTTGGTCCAGCCGCCTAAAGCAGCGTCGGTCGTGCCGCCTGCTCCAGCCTCCCGTGGCCGGCTGTGCTGCCGTGGAGGCCTTACCGCCCCCATACTACTCCCACCGCTGGATAGGTCATCCCTCCACTCACCCACACCCCCTATTATTCTGCGGCGACGGCAGCCTCACACCGCAGCCGAACCAGTGAACCCTCGGACTCCTCTCTGCGCGGGCTTCCACTGCTGCGTCTTCCTCGGCTCCGCGTCATCCCCTTCCTAGGCGTCGCTGTCGTGTACCGCCCTCGTGCTCTCGGCGTGGCGTGGTCAACGTGGTCAACGACCGACTTCCATTGGAAGAGTACTGTATGTGGAGAGGCTGACAGCTGGGTCCACGGTGGGCGCAAGGAAGTGCCTCCTTATTACGCGCAAAATAATTATTCCTCCACCTGACAACAAGGACCCACTGGACGGGCCACCTTATTTCGCAAAAAAACGTTTCTCCCCTGACTGCTGGGACCCACCGGACGGGGCACCGTATTTCGCGAAAAAACGTTCCCCCCGCTGTCAGCTCGGACCCACGGAAGTGCCTCTTTATTACGCACAGAAAAATGAATACTCCCCCTGCTAGCTGGGACTCACCTTGGTGGGAGGCTGACTTGTGGGCCTACTAAGATGACGGGAACGGAGGGCTTTGTCAATTTAGTCAATATGAACGATTCTAGCTCCAGTGACCGTACGATGTCCATCCAATGGTCGTAGTGCTTCTTCAACCTCTGGTCTTCTTGCTCCAGCCACCCAAAGCAGCGCCGGTCGTGCCACCTGCTCCTGCCTCCCGTGGCCGGCTGTGCTGCCGCGGAGGCCTCACCGCCCCTACTATTCCCACCGCTGGCCAGGCCCTGCGGCGACGGCAGCCTCACACCGCAGCTGAACGAGTGAATACTCATACCCTCTCGGCGTAAGCATCCATCGCTGTTTTCACCGGCTCCGCCGTCCCCCTTCCTAGGCTCGCGCCGCCCACCACCCTCGGTGTTTCGGCGCAGGCGTGGTCAACATGGTCAAGGAACGACTTCCATCGGACGGGGACAGACATCAAGAGGCGACACCGGGTCCACGGCCGCAGCAAGGAAGTGCCTCCTTATTACGCGGAAAATAATGATTCCTCCACCTGACAGCAGGGACCCACCGGACGGGCCACCGATTTTGTGAAAAACGCTTCTCCCTTTGTTTGGGACCCACCAGCTACACCTTCGCATGCAAGGAAGTGCGTCCGGCAAAAAAAATGATTCGCTTCGACTGCTGGGACCCACCAGCTACATCTTCGCACGCAAGGAAGTGCGTCCGGGCAAAAAAAAAACAAAATGATTCGCCCCCCTGACTGCTGGGACCCACCAGCTACATCTTCGTAGGCAAGGAAGTGCCTAACAGTCGGGACCCACCTGGTTGAAGCGTAAGTAGCGTTGTCATTCTGGCGCGAATGTGTACGTACATACTGGTTGATGTAGAGGCAGGCACGTGTTGTAGTAGAGGCGCGCACGTGTCGTAGTAGAGGCGCGCACGTAGCATGTACACGTACGTACAACGACGAGGGTGCAAGAAAGAAAATACGGCCACGTACGTACATACGGGCAGGGTCTCGAATGCCTACTCGCGCATACATACATGGCTGGGTCGGAACGGAGAAACAGCATCGTCGTCGTGTTCATGGGGAGCCAACCGGCTGGGTCGAAACGGAATGCGTGGTCGTGTTCATCGGGAGGGCTTGGACGGAGCAGGCGATGGAAACGAGGCCTGGCGTACCACACAACGGAGGAAACGGCCTTGTGTTCGACCGGCCACGTTCAAAACGGGATCCTGGTGATCGGGAGGGGCCTGGCGTACCGCAAAACGGAGGAAACGGACCTCCTACGGTCGAAACGGGGGTCCTGTTGATTGGGAGAGGTGTGGCGTACCGCAAAATGGAGGAAACAGACCTCCTACGGTCGAAACAAGGGTCTTGTTGATCGGGAGGGGTGTGGCGTACCGCAAAACAGACGAAACGGACTTGTGTTGGAGTGCTACGGTCGAAGCGGGTGTCTTGTTCATCGGGAGGGGTGTGGCGTACCGCAAAACGGGACTCCACGGGATAGTGTTCATCTCCACCGTCGACCTCCTCTAGCCTCCATGGGCTACCATCGACCTCCTCCAGCCTCCACGGCCTCTGCTCATCCAGCCTCCACCACGCTACTCCACCGCCACTGCTCAACCACCCTCCACCTTCTACTGCTCATCCAGCCTCCACCGCTCATCGCTCATCCAACCTTCCACACCACGGGTCCTGCTCAACCACCCTCCACGGCCACCCCTCGCATCGCTCATCGCTCATCCAGCCCTCCACACCACGCCGTCTTGTTCATCCAGAGGCAACGCCACCACTCACCGCTCATCCAACCCCCCGCAACACTCATCGCTCATCCAATCGACCGCTTCAGCTTAGCGCAGAGGGAAGGAATCGCCCATCGGGTTCGCTTAACAGCCATCGATCAATCGCCGGGTTCGAGAATGCATAGCTCGCAGCAATCGCCGGGTTCAGTTAGAGCCCAATGCCTCGCCAGTTCGCTAGAGCCAACGCCGCGACATGTACGAGAGAACGCATCGCCGCCCCGACCTCCCACCGTAATCGGCAACTCCCCGAAATTTTCCTCCCCCTCGCTTCTACCACGATCTTTTCCATCATGGACGGCCCAAAGAATGTCATGCAGCTGCATCTCCGGCCCGCCCAGCAAGAAAAGCCCATTTTCTGTCATGAATTTTTGTCATAGAAGTAGGAGCCCACATCTATGATGATACCGGGTTTTGTCACAATTATCGTCATAGAAGTGTCATATGTATGACCGAAAAAAATTCGTTTGGCCCAAATTGTCACGGATGTGTCTTTTTTTGTATTGTCTACAACTAGTGGTTGAGAAAAACCTTCGTGGTGTTATCTCAAAGAGAGAATAGGGTGAGCCTTCGTGGCGTTGGTGTGCCTTCGTGGTAACATCCACCTCTCTAAATGGTGACATAGCTTCCCTCCAAGGAAGTGAACATCAGCATACATCCTCGTCTCTCGGAGTTGTGGTTATCCCTAACCCTAACTCCCTACTTGTGTTTACTTGTCACTTAGTCTTACTTATATCCTAGTGTACTTTCTTACTCTCCTACTCATGTTACTTGTTTACCTTGGTTAGCTCATAGCATCACACTTGCAATTGTTAGGCTAAACTTTATATTACGCATTATTGCCTAAAATGGTTAAGTAACAAATAAAATTTGTAATTGTACCTATTCACCCCCGCTCTAGGTCCATCTTGATCCTTTCAGTAGAGTACTTCCCTGGCTATGCCGTTGCCACCAGCGAATCCATCGAAGCTCGCCGCAAAGAGTGAAGGCGAGCTGGTGCGGAGATCACGCCGAACGCCCGTCGGTCGCTCGACGAGTAGCTCCTTACCATCCAGCTCGCTCCACCGCTCATCGAATGTTCTCACTGCACAGCGGTCGAGCCTGTG
The DNA here is from genome assembly GCA_021437245.1 of Aegilops speltoides. Taxonomy (NCBI): domain Eukaryota; kingdom Viridiplantae; phylum Streptophyta; class Magnoliopsida; order Poales; family Poaceae; genus Aegilops; species Aegilops speltoides. The sequence goes on along the minus strand of CM038142.1, from coordinate 89,750,738 downwards.
TGATCTCCACCTCCGCTAGGTGTCCAAGCTCCGCACACCCCCAGTTGGACTGCCGACTGGCTGGATGTGGCTGTCGGCCGCTTCGTGGCATGGAAAGGCTCCTCGGCCCGGGCAGGCGCAAGGTGGGCCTTGGACTTTGACAGGGCATGGTTTCCTGGGCTAGATCTAGCCTAGTTGACCACGTTCCGGCAGGAGGCCAATGAAGAGTTGGTGGCGGTGAGGGGTGCTCTCCTTCATCGCGCCGCGGCGATTGCCGAGTACACCGACACCAGCTTCTTCGTCCCCGAGCTGTACAAAGAGGGTGCTGAGGTGTCGCCGGACTTGTTCGGGCTAAACTCGAATGATGGCGAGGACTCGGCAGAGGAGAAGCCTCCAACAACGAGGGCAAAGACGAGGAGAGCGAGGATGGTGAAGACGCCACGCCGGAGGACGGAGCAGACGGCCAGCATCAACTCGACCGTGCCTCAAGCAACGAGCCGCGTGCGAACGCGTCGACTGCTGCTGGAGACGACCAAGCCAAGACTCACCAGCCGACCACTCCACCAGCCGGCGCCGCCGACTCCACCAACCTGCTGCTCCCTTAGCCTAGGTGGCCGATTTATTTTTAACTTTTCTTGCTCCGTAGTCTTTTGAACAATGTCCTTAAACTTGCATAGTTCCACCCACTGGGGGTGTATTCAAACTTATTGAATTCTGGCTTGAAAGCCTTGCTGTGTAAATATTATCTCACACGTGTTCTGCTTGCGCCAAATTCCGACGTTTCTTGCTTTTTCATCCTTTTTGGCTTTTTCCTTTGTCGCCCTCCCATGGTTGCTGTCTTGGCAGCCAGGCAGCCGCTCTGCGGACTATGGCTGGGACAGGTACTTAGCCGTTTGGGAGGATAAGTACTTCGACCGTTTAGGACGTAGCAAGCTAAGTGAGAAGCCGGCCGGCCGGCTGCTCAGTAGCCTGTCGGCGAGGTGGGAAGCCGGCCTATCTTATGTAAATGCTTTGGTCCTTAGCCATTTCTCATGTGGGCATTGTTTCCTGCCTTTGACTCTTGCCAGCCGGACAGTCGCTCTGCGAGTTGCGGCTTGTGGCAAGAGAGGGCTTAGATGCCGGCACATTACTTGTCCAACTGCAGGTAGCACTGACATAATACAAGGAGGCAAGCCCCCAGGCCGACTGGTCAAACCCGGTGCCAGGAGGAAAAATGAAGTAACACATTCATAGGCATAAAAAATTATCATATAGATAAAAAGGGTAGTCCCCGAGTGCTCTTCGGGGGACCCGATGTCTTGCACTTAATACAAAAGATAGCACGGTACAAACTGCATCAACTGTAAAATCTTCGAAGGAGGTTTGCATTCCATGGGCTCTCTGATTCCTTGCTAGAGTCGTCCCTCTTGCGCGCTCTAGGCTTCCGTGCATCAATCAGGTAGTAGGAGTCATTGTCCAAGGCCTTATTGATGATGAAGGGGCCTTCCCAAGGGGCCGAGAGCTTGTGCTGGCCGGCTGTCATTGGATCAGTCGGATCATAAGGTCGCCCTCTTGGAAGGATCTTGGCTTGACCTTCCGACTGTGGTAGCGGCGCAGGCTCTGCTGGTAGATGGCGGATCGGCTGAGTGCCAACAGCGGGCCCTCCTCCGGCAGATTGATGTCGTCTTCTTGCGCTTCCTTCGCCTCCGCCTCCGTGTACATGGTGACGCGAGGTGAGTTGAACTCGATGTTAGTTGGGATGACAGCCTCGGCCCCATACACAAGGAAGAAAGGAGTGAAGCTGGTTGACTTGTTTGGAGTGGTGTGTAGGCTCCAAAGGACGGCCGGCAGCTTGTCGATCCAGCAGCCGGCCGAGCGCTCCAATGGCTCGACCAGCCGGGCTTGATGCTAGAGAGGATGAGGCCGTTTGCTCGCTCGACTTGGTTGTTTTACTGCAGATGGGCAACGAACACTAAGTCGAGTCGGATGCCCTGCGTCGCACAGAAATGGGCCAATGCTCCTTTGACAAAATTTGTGTCATTGTCGGTGATGATGCTGTGTGGTATGTCGTACCGGACGATGATATCTGCAATGAAGGTCATGGCAATCGGCCCATTCAACTTCGTGACTGGCTTTGCTTCAATCCACTTGGTGAATTTGTCCACGGCGACAAGCAGATGGGTCATGCCGCCGCGTGCCATCTTGAATGGGCCCACCATGTCCAGCCCCAGATGGAAAAAGGCCAAGTGAGGGGATGGTCTTAAGTGCAAAAGCCAGCAGTTGTTGCTTGGAGCTGAATTTCTGGCACCCTTTGCAATGCTTGACAAAGTCTTTGCCGTCTTCCAAAGCAGTCGGCCAGAAGAAGCCGTGGCGGAAAGCTTTGGCAACAAGTGATCTTGAGGCCGCGTGGTGGCTGCATTCGCCTTGGTGGATATCTTTGAGGATTGCCTTGTCTTTCTCTGGCTCTACGCACCGCTGGAAGAGTCTAGTCACGTTGCACTTGACAACCTCTCTGTTTACTATCGTGTAGGCTCCTACCCGGCGTTGTACATGTCGGGCCGAGATCTCATCAGCCGGCAGCTCTCTGTTCACCAGAAAGTTGAGAATGGGCTGCGCCCATGATGGAGCTGTGACTTCTTCTACTGTTAGCACGGCCGCTGCAACTAGGGCGGTTGGGTTGGAGGGTGGCGGGTTGGAGTCCGCCACCGCCTGCTGTGTCATTGAAGTCCCCGGGCTAGCTGCTGCAGTCCCCGGGCCGGGCTCTGAAGTCCCCTGGCCGGGTGCGGCTACAGCAGTCCCCAAGTCGCCTGCCAAAGTCCCTGAGCCGACTGCAGAGGTCAAGTCGGATCCGACTATTCCTGGAGCAGCCGGTACGAAGATAGAATCTATTTCTGGTGAAGTCTTGATAGACGGCTTGAGGATACGCTGAAGGGAGACGTCGGTTAGTATTGCTTGCCGGGTGGAGCCAATTCGTGCCAGGGTATCTGCTTGCTCATTGTCGGCCTGTGGCACATGAAGGAACTCACACCCCTCGAAATATCCACTGAGTTGCTGAACGAGGAAGCAGTAGCTTGCCATGTTTGCATCCTTGGCGTCCCAGTCGCCAGACGACTATTGAACCACCAGGTCCAAGTCGCCGTAGCACAGGATCTGGCGGATGCCGAGTTCTTTGGCCAGCTGGAGCCCATGCACGAGCGCCACGTACTCGGCCACATTATTGGAGGCGGCAAAGTGGAGTTGCAATGTGTATCTAATATTGACACCTTTGGGAGAGGTGAGGAAGACGCCGGCTCCCAGACCGGTGCGCATCTTGGAACAATCAAAGTGCATCCGCCAATGGGTGGAATCCGGCGCTGGCGGCAGGTACTGGGTCTCGGCCCAGTCGACGAGGAAGTCTGCCAGCGCTTGGGACTTGATGGCGGTGCGAGGCTGGTAGAAGATGGTGTAGGGTGCTAGCTCCATGGGCCACTTGGCCACCCAGCCTGAAGCATCCCGGCTGCCATGATCTCGGCAAGTGGGGCACTGCAAACAACCCTGATGGGGTGCTCTTGAAAGTATGCTTGAGCTTCTTGGTGGCAAAGTACACGCCGTAGTGATGTCTACTACACAACCTTCTTCTTGTAGACGTTGTTGGGCCTGCAAGTGCATAGGTTTGTATGATAGTAGCAAATTTCCCTCAAGTGGATGACCTAAGGTTTATCAATCCGTGGGAGGCGTAGGATGAAGATGGTCTCTCTCAAGCAACCCTGCAACCAAATAACAAAGAGCCTCTTGTGTCCCCAACACACCCAATACAATGGTAAATTGTATAGGTGCACTAGTTCGGCGAAGAGATAGTGATACAAGTGCAATATGGATGGTAGATAAAGGTATTTGTAATCTGAAAATATAAAAATAGCAAGGTAACTAATGATAAAAGTGAGCGTAAACGGTATTGCAATGGTAGGAAACAAGGCCTAGGGTTCATACTTTCACTAGTGCAAGTTCTCTCAACAATAATAACATAGATAGATCATATAACAATCCCTTAACATGCAACAAAGAGTCACTCCAAAGCCACTAATAGCAGAGAACAAATGAAGAGATTATGGTAGGGTACGAAACCACCTCAAAGTTATCCTTTCTATTCTATCTATTCAAGAGTTCGAAGTAAAATAACATAAAGCTATTCTTTCCGCTCAATCCATCATAGAGTTCATACTAGAATAACACCTTAAGACACAAATCAACAAAAACCCTAATGTCACCTAGATACTCCATTGTCACCTCAAGTATTCGTGGGCATGATTATACGATATGCATCACACAATCTCAGATTCATCCAACCAACACAAAGTACTTCAAAGAGTGCCCCAAAGTTTCTACCGGAGAGTCAAGAAAACGTGTGCCAACCGCTATGCATAGGTTCATGGGCGGAACACGCAAGTTGGTCACCAAAACATACATCAAGTGGCACCTGATATCCCATTGTCACCACAGATAAACACGGCAAGACATACATCAAGTGTTCTCAAATCAAAGACTCAATGCGATAAGATAACTTCAAGAGGGAAACTCAATTCATCACAAGAGAGTAGAGGGGGGAAACATCATAAGATCCAACTATAATAACAAAGCTCGCGATACATCAAGATCGTGCCATAGAGAGAACACGAGAGAGAGAGAGATCAAACACATAGCTACTGGTACATACCCTCAGCCCCGAGGGTGAACTACTCCCTCCTCCTCATGGATAGCACCGGGATGATGAAGATGGCCACCGGTGATGGGTTCCCCCTCCGGCAGGGCGCCGGAACGGGCTCCTCAGAGTTTTTTGGTAGCTACAAAGGCTTGCAGCGGCGGAACTCCCGATCTATCTTCTCCCTGGATGTTTTTAGGGTACGTGGGACTATATAGGTGAAAGAAGTCGGTCGGGGGGTGCTCGAGGGGCCCACGAGACAGGGGGCGCGCCCTCCTACCTCCTGGCCTCGTCGAGGATCTTTTGATGTGAACTCCAAGTATCCAGGATCATATTCTTCCAAAAAAATCACGCTGCCGAAGGTTTCATTCCGTTTGGACTCTGTTTGATATTCCTTTTCTTCGAAATACTGAAACAGGCAATAAAACAACAATATGGGTTGGGCCTCCGGTTAATAGGTTAGTCCCAAAAGTAATATAAAAGTGTATAATAAAGCCCATAATCATTCAAAACAGATAATAAAATAGCACGAATGCTTCATAAATTATAGATACGTTGGAGACGTATCACGTAGCACATCTTCTGATAGTGGGAATAGTTCTGCTTTGAGGCCGACAGCTCCTTGCTCAGATAGTACACAAGCCTTTGGACCGGCTGTGCCTTGCCATCTTCTGGGCACTGTACCACAATGACTGCGATGACCACCCGGCTGGTTACGGCAATGTTAAGAAGTATGGGCTCTTTGTCAGTCAGAGCCGCCATGACAGGCAGCGTGGTCAACATCTTCTTCAGCTGCAGAAAAGCTTCGTCCGCTTGGTCATTCCACTCAAAGTGAGTGGTTTTCTTCATGAGCTGGTACAGGGGAAGAGCCTTTTCTCCCAGCCGACTGATGGAGCGGCTGATGGATGCCAAGCACCCGGTGAACTTCTGGACGTCTCGCAGCTGGGGGGTACCTCCATCCTCTTGATGACTTTGATCTTCATAGGGTTGCACTCAACGCCGTGCTCAGAGACCAGGAAGCCAAGGAGCTGGCCGGCTGGAACTCCAAAGACGCATTTCTCGGGGTTGAGCTTTGCCGGGGGGATCTGCCCGCCGCGGACACCTATGGGGCCGGGGCCCCTTGTGAGTGCGGTACGAGGGCGGAGGAGGCACAGAGAGCAGATCGAGAAGTAGCACGCGGGCGAAGCTTTACTCACTCGAGCTCTCCTGAGAGATAAAACTCCTCATCGCTGCTTTGTGTTTGTATTGAGCTTGCTCGAGTGTACGAGCGTATGGTGACGATCGTGTGTTGAATGAGCCGAACCTCGCCGAACCCCACAAGCGAGAGTCGCCTGTGTTCAACCCCACCTCGCCAGTGCATGGGCCTCCTTTATAGTGCAAAGGGTCACCGACTGTGTCAACGAGGAGAAAGGGGTAAAAGGTAAAAGAGGTGGTAGTTGGACACAAGGGAACAAAGGAAGCTACAAAGGCATGAACAGTGGTTTCTACCTACTTTTGACAGAGGGGGACAAGGGCATTTAATGCCCGTCGCCGCCGACCCCAAAAGCTCCCGCCTGCGGCTCTGGCTCGCCACGGCGATGGATCCACCACCGTGAAGTGCCACCGTCCCCCCGTGCTGCGCAGCCACCCGCCACGCCGTCCCTCGAAGGTCCTGTATGCGTGCAGGCCAATGAGCTGGAGCGCAGGCACACAACAGCTCTCCAAAGCGCCTTTGGCGGGTCTTGATCTTGCCGGCCCGGAGCTTGCCGGCTTTGTGGCTTGTCGCCTCCCCGGGCCCTCGTCGGGGCGCATATAGCGCCGAGGCGTGTCTTCTATGATGTATTCTTCTAATCTTCCCGGCGAGCTCCTCTCGCCGGGGCCTTGCTTGAGTGATGCAATTTTGAGCCTGAAATGGCCTTCCCGGCAAGCTCCGCTTGCCGGGGTCTTGATCTTCTATCTTGTACATTTGGTTCTTGGATGGCTTGACGCGGAATAGGTGGGTCTCCGGCTAGCACGTGGTAAACCCTGCCACGGGAAGCTGCAACTGCCCGTGCACAAGTTGGGGTACTAAGGTATCCCTATCTTAGTACAATCGACAGAGCCCCGGCTCGGGCCACACACGGTGTCGACGCTGTTGGGCTGTGCCTGTATCAGCAGCATCGGCACACGCGCCCACGGCGCCCAACCCACTTCCAAGATTCGCTTATCTCCCCACAACGGCACGCGCTTTATTGCGCGCCGTGGGAGACGGGCGGCGATGCGTCTTTAAGGCATCCACCCCGTGATCGTGGTGCGGGCAGGTCACTCCACCCGCCGCCGCCCGCTTTTTTCGCCACGCTGCCCGCATGCATAGGGGTCGGGCGGCGATGGTGGGAAACCGAGCCACCACGGGCGGCGCGACGAGCCAGCCCCGCCTTCTGTCTCTTCGGCCCCGATTGGCGAAGGGGTGGTTGAGTCCCCACCTCGCCTTTTAAAAGGGCGGAAGGGGAGCACATTGGCCTCACACTTCTCTCCTCCCTCCATCTTCGCTTCTGTTCTTCTTGCCGCCATGGAAGGAGGAAATCCTGGTATTTGATGGTGGCTGCGAGAGTCGCCCAGTAGCGCACCTCTCCCTTACTCAAGACTCCGTGCAGGCGGAGCCGCCACGAGGGGAGAGGGAGAGGGCGAGGCCGCGGGCGAGGCCGAGGGCGTGGTCGAGGCGACGCTGGAGGGCGGCCGCGCGACGTGCCTCCCTGCCTCCTCCGGCGAGCCTCACCACGGGCGTCCACACCGAGACGCACTGGAGTTCTTCATCAGTGCTGCGCCGAGCGCCGACGTCGCCTCGGCTGCCGCCCTGCTCATGGACGCGATGGGACCGGATCCACCCGACGTGATGGAGTTAGCATGAGGGGCTGCGGGATCAGCGGCACTCGGGTGAGTGTCGTGGTCCCCAGCCCCGGCGTGATGTTCTTCGACCGAGGGTGGAAGACATTCGCCCGGATCCACAGCTTGGTGGCGGGGTTTACCCTCCATTTCGTTGATGGAGGGCAACCTTCGCCGCCAAGGTCTTCGCGAGTTCGACCCGGCGAGATGCTGCGTGGACAGCTCCTCCGAGAAGGAAGGCTCCTCGAGCGAGAGTGACGAGGAGGGGGGCGACAGCGGCGACGAGGGGATGGCGGGTCCGACTAGGCATCGGACACCGCTGCTCAAGGCCACCGGCGACCCCTGTAATCCGGGTCGCCGGCCTTCTGAACTCCCCGGGCCGCCTTCTTGGCGGCCGGGCGAGGGAGGCTGCGAAGAGGGAGAGGGGTGGCGGCAGGGCCGGCAAGTCGGAGTACGAGGGCGAGGAGCCTCGACAGCGGCCGACGCCTCACCACCCGTGCCTCAACCTCGCCTCCGGCGCCTGCCTCCGCCAAGCTCCTCGGCCGGCCCCGGAAGTTCTCTTGGTGCCTTCGCGCCTGTAGCTCTCCCGGCCTTCGTGGACTTGTCAGCCGGCGCCGCCGATGGTTCCCCATGCCCGCCACCTTGCGCAGCTCCCTGGGCACGCCACTTTCTCCTAGGCGCCTGCTTCTTCCCCGGCAAGCTTCTCTTGCCGGGACTCTTGACCTACCTCCCAACTCCCGAACAGAGAAACAGGAGAAGGATTACGGGCACCTCATCTTTCAATTTGTAAGCCCTCGGCCTTAGTTGCTTTTTAGAATATGTAACCCTCTCTATCATGTTTTTCATCCTCTTATGGACTTGTACTAAACTAGGATGTTTTTAATGAAAAGAGAGGAATGCTTGTCGGACCGCTGCCTTTTTACTTGACTTCGCCTTTGTATGTTCCTACGCTTTCGGGGAGCTTGCCGGTGCGTAACACGCTTGCTTGAGAAAAGCGGAACATCAGCAGTCTCATTTGGGCGGTGTTGCTTCCGCAAGCAACCTTACGCCGCCATGCGACTTAACTTGCTCGAGCAGGCTCGAAAACTAAACAAGGGCGCTGCTTGTCGCAGCTCACTTTAACCGCTGAGCGGCTCGAAGCAAGATAAGGGTGCAGAGCACACTTGTGTCCGCCGAGCGGACTCGAATGAAACAAGGGCGCAATCGTGCTACGACTTGGCTCCTCCGCGCATGGGTTTTACAAGACACGCTCGTTCAAAGACGCAACTCCGCTTTCCCCGGTCCATGAGAGGATGCATGACGAGGGATGAAAAACTTATCTGATTTCGCAGCCCCCGGCGACCTTAGCTTGCCGGAAGGAATTTTGGCACTCGCAGCCCCCGGCGACTCTGGCTCCGCCAAAATCCAGGTGCTGGTGCGCTCTTCTGGTTTCTCTTTGTCGCTGCGATTTCTGTCATGAAAACAGCTGAGCTAGTTCTGCAATAGCTTCATTATTTACATGTATACGTATATAAATCCTTCCTACGCAACTTGCGACGCGATGCCGTGCCTTGCCCTTCAGATATGTTTACACTTCCACGCCTCGAAGCTTGCCGGCGCAACACGCTTGCTGAGTGCGGAACATCAGCAGTTCGCTGGCGGTGTTGCTTCCGCAAGCAACCTTGCCGCCCGCTTGCAACGCCGCTTGTGTTTGTTGAGCGGACTCGAAACAAACCAAGGGCTTAATCGGGCCACTTACCTGGTTCCTCCGCCGCACAAGTTTCCCATACAAAGAGCATTTCACGGCAGGGCTGGTCACGCATTCTCTCGTCCGCTTACCCTATGCTTTAGGAAACTTGCCGCAAAAGGCCCTTGTCGCGAAGCGCTGAGTGCTGAACTCAAGCAGCCTCGCTGGCTAAGGTCCTACCGCAAGTAACCTAGCCACCGCTAGTCGCGACAACTTAGCTTGCTGAGCGGACTCGAACGAGGCAAGGGCGCGATGCTTCTCGCGCTCACTTGAATCGCTGAAAGCAAGATAAGGGTGCGGCTATCCACGGTAGGTTCCTCCGCAGATGTATCGCGACAAAGGACTAACGCGCGAGGAATATAAAAAGCATGGAACCAAGTAGTGCTTTGCACAAAAGCTCGATGACTTAGCTTTTCTACTCTTCTCGCGATCCGCAAGGCCGCCGCTTCTCCCTTGATTTCCCCCTCGTATGTTTTCACCCTCACGCTTTCAGGGACCCGCCAAGCAGACACACTTGCTGAGTGCGGAACATCAGCAGTTCCGGCGATGTTGCTCCGCAGGAAGAACTTGTCGGACTAGTTGCAGCGCCGCTTCATCGCCGAGTTTAACTCAAACATATCAGGCGCAACTTAGCCACGACTCGATCCCCATGCGCATGTGTTCTCCATACAAGGTACGAATTTCAGGAATACAACTCAAAAGTTTGAGTCTGGCTGGTAGAGCTCGATGGCATCGCTTGACGGCGGCACTTCGTGAAGTGCGCTTGTCGAGCGGGCGCCAGAGCTGTTCTTGCTACTTTTTTTGCCCATCGGGCGTGTGGAGCTCGATGGCACGTTTCGACGGCGGCGCAGAAGACTCCGGAGAGGTGCGCTTGCCGGAGTAGCACCAGAGCTATCCTTGCCGGGCTGAGCACCAGAGTTGCCCTCGTCGGGCTTCGCTTGCCGGTGGAGCTCGATGGCGCATCCTCGACGGCAACGCGGCACTCCGGAGAGGTGCGCTTGCCGGAGTAGGCACCAGAGCACCCGCCGGAATTGGCCTTTGTCTTCTTCACAGGACTTCCGTGGCCTTCTGGAACTCCTGCTCACTATCATCCACATCTTCCATGTCTTCGTCGTCGTCTTCTTCATTTTTGTCGCGGCCCCGGGGAGGTCGATCACTTTGCCGCTGCTTAGCCTTGTCGCGACGTCCTCCCCGCCATTTAACGGCCGCTTGCTTGGTTCTCCCCGCCACCTTGGGCCTTTCTCCTTGTCGCGCTTCTCAGATTCAGCTTTTTGTTGCTCGACGAGGTACTGGACGCGCAGCTGCGCTTGGTGAGATCGTGGCCCTTGGTGCGTGGATTTTGCAATATTGCTTGTCTGAGCCGCCTCGCTTGTCGGCTGCCGCATAGGTAGGTTCTTGCCGGAGAAGCAACCCCGTTTGCTTGGCGGAGCCTCCTTGCCGGGCTTCGCCGGCAAGCACCTCTTTCTTGTTCTTCCTTCGTTGTTCCGCCGCTCTTGTTTGCCGGGGCGTTGTCGCCGCTGTCACTTCCTCCTCTGCTACAAGATCCTCCCGGGAGTCTCTCCTCTTCCGCTGCAGGCGCACTTGTCGGCCAGAGCATAGAGCTCGCTGACGCCTCGAATCTTGGTCATCGCCATCTCTTCACGCATGCGGCGGTTACGCGACGCTCGTGGAACGCTACCGATAATCAAGGGCAGGTGGACATCAGGGATGTTGTGTTGCACACGGCCGAAGCGTTGATATACTTGCGCAGGATTCCTTCCTTCGGGCCAAAATGTGGAGATCGCCTCCTGTCGTGGGGTTTGTGGCCGCCAAAGAAGGCGCCAACAAACTGATGGCAAAGGTCGCCCAAGAAGAAATGGAGCTTCCGCAAGTGCATAAGCCAAGAACGAACGCTCGCCTAAGCACGAGCGGAAGTAGTTCGCCAGAATCTTGTCGCCGCGCCGCAGCCTCGCACCGCGATGGTGTAGACACCGAGGAACTCCGAGGTGCGCCTTGCCGCCGTATTCTCCGCACGCCGGGCTTGAAGTTCTTCATGCTGGGCCATCGACGCGCCGCAGCTCGCGGGTGAACGCAGGGCAGCTCGCCAGACGGCAAGTCGCCTGTTCACCGGGCGCAGACGCTGCGACAGCGCTTCCAGCTCTTCGTCTGATTGTCGCCGAAGTTTTCGGCGGCGCCGATCGTGGTCCGAAGCGTTTTCTTGTCGCCGGTCGCCGAGGACTCTGGCGTTGATCCCGACGAGCCTGCTGGATCCGACGACGCTGCGGAGCCGCCGCCGGCGTGGTTCCTGCGGACGGCGTTTTTTGCTTCGCGGCGGGGAGTGCATCGAGGTTGCACCCTCAGCTGCCTTTGTCGCCGTTAGCCTTCGCTTTCCCAGCTTGCCGCGCCGCGAGGCCGCTGCCTCGCGAAGGGTCGTTGTTGCGAAGGCGACCAGGCTTTGATGGTGGCCTCCGCCTCGCCTTGTCCGCCGCCGAGGGAAGTCGAGGAGCAGCTGCGCCTTACGAAGCGCTTCCGCCGGAGTGGAGGGAGCGGAGCGAAGCGTGCGAGGAGCGGGTAGGCTCAGACTCTAACAAGTGTTAGAAGGAGCAGGGTCCTCCCCGTGCTTTCGCTGCCGGCCCCGACGTTGGTCCGAGCGCCCCGCGAGCCTCCGGCGTGTCCTTGTCCTCAAAGAAAGCGGATACCACCTCCCGTGGTATGGCGCTGCTGGGTCGCTGCGGCGCTGAGATGGACGTGGATCCGCGGAGACCAAGCGCGGTCACCCGCCCTGCCTCGATCTGTGGCGCCACGAGTGTCATCGGCGGCGTTACCTTCCGCTGGCGTTTCCTCCGCCCACCGCTGGCTCCGGTGGCGGCGAAAAGACGCAGACGGGCCTGCAGCCCCGGTTTTTTCGGGGCTATGGCGTAGTCGCTGACGGTTGCTGGCGAGATTGAGAGGTTGATGGCGAACGCCGCCAGCAGACGCCGGATCAGGTCCGCGACAACTCGACGCCTTACCGGGCGCGCCGAGATGCCGGGATCGCCCGCCAAGGACACCTATGGGGCCGGGGCCCCTTGTGAGTGCGGTACGAGGGCGGAGGAGGCACAGAGAGCAGATCGAGGCGAGCACGTGGGCGAGTTTTTACCCAGCTTCGGAGCTCTCCGGAGAGATAAAACTCCTACTGCTGCTTTGTGTTTGTATTGAGCTTGCTCGAGTGTACGAGCGTATGGTAACGATGTGTGTGTTGAATGAGCCGAACCTGCCGAACCCCACAAGCGCGAGAGTCGCCCAGGTTCCGAACCCCCCCTACGTTGTGCATGGGCCTCCTTTTATAGTGCAAAGGGGTCACCGACAGGTGTCAACGTAGGAGAAAGGGGTAAAAAGGTAAAAGAGGTGGTAGTTGGAACAAAGGGAACAAGTGAAGCTACAAGGCATGAACAGTGGTTTCTACCTACTTTTGACAGAGGGGACAAGGGCATTTAATGCCCGTCCGCCGACCCCAAAAGCTCCCGCCTCAGGCGTCTCCGTCTCGCCACGGCGATGGATCCACCACCGTGAAGTGCCACTGTCCCCAGTTGCTGCGCAGCCACCCACGCCGCCCCCTCGAAGGTCCTGTGGCAACGCGTGGGCCGATGAGCTGGAGCGCAGGCACACGGCGCAGCTCTCCCGGCAAGCGCCTTGCCGGGGTCTTGATCTTGCCGGGCCCGGGAGCTTGCCGGGCTTTGTGGCTTGTCGCTCCCCGGGCCCTCGTCGGGGCGCATATAGCGCCGAGGCGTGTCTTCTATGATGTATTCTTCTAATCTTCCCGGCGAGCTCCTCTCGCCGGGGCCTTGCTTGAGTGATGCAATTTTGAGCCCGAATATTTTCAAGAAGCTCCGCTTGCCGGGGTCTTGATCTTCTATCTTGTACATTTGGTTCTTGGATGGCTTGACGCGGAATAGGTGGGTCTCCGGCTAGCACGTGGTAAACCCTGCCACGGGAAGCTGCAACTGCCCGTGCACAAGTTGGGGTACTAAGGTATCCCTATCTTAGTACACCGACAAGCTTGATTTGAAAACGGCGCAGATTGTCAAATGTTTCCTTGAGATCTTCCAGAAGGGTACCACGCTTCTCCGTCTTCACCACAATGTCGTCTACATAGACATGGGCATTTCTGCCGAGTTGTTTGAGGAGGCACTTATGCATGCAACGGTAAAAAGTGGCACCGGCATTTCTCAAGCCGAATGTCATGGTCAGGTAGCATGAGGCTTCGAATGGTGTGATGAAGGTGGTCTTCAGGCAGTCGGACGGGTTCAACTTGATCTGATGGTACCCTGAGTAGGCATCCAAGAAACTCAATAGCTCGCATTCGGGTGTGGGGTATATTACTTGATCTATTCGAGGCAGGGAAAACGGATCTAGGGGCAAGCTTTGTTGAGGCTGGTATAATCGATGCACATACGCCACTTGTTGTTCTTCTTCAGTACAAGGACTGGATTGTCAAGCCACTCTGGAAAGAACACTTCCATAATGAAGCCGGCTGCTAGGAGCCGGGCTATCTCTTCACCAACAATTCTTCTCTTCTCTTCCGACAGTCGGCGGAGGGGTTGCTTGACTACTTTTGCATCAGCTCTGACATGTAGCTTGTGCTCGGCGAAATCCGTCGGAACACCCGGCATGTCCTTGGGGGACCATGCAAAGATATCTCGATTCTCATAGAGGAAATCGACTTGCTTGCTTTCCTATTTGCTGTCAAGGGTGGTTCCTATAAGGGCGAACCTCTCCAGGTGGTCCGGGTCCAAGGGTATCTTCTTGGTTTCTTTGGCCGGCTGGAAGGAACCCTGGGTCTCCGACTCCTTGGGATCTGGCGACAAGTCCGGCTGCTTGCCGACCATGGCCACAACCCGGTCAAGGAGCTTCTTCTCTGCGGCAATCACGAGGGACTCGGCCAGGCGACTGCTTGCTGCGGCACAGGCGGACGACTTCTTGTAATCTCCAACTATGGTGATGATGCCCTTGGTTCCCGGCATCTTCATCTTGAGGTAGGCGTAATGAGGCACTGCCATGAACTTGGCCAAAGGAGGTCAGTCAAGTAACACATGATAAGGAATCTCCAGGCCCACTACCTCAAACCAAATTGCTTCGCGGCGGAAGTGATCTTTGTCTCCGAAGAGGACATCTATCTTGATCTTGTCGATTGGTGAGCAGGAAAGGCCAGGCACAATGCCATGGAAAACAGTCCGGCTGGGCTGGAGTTGCTTCGCCTTGATGTTCAGTTTCTCCATGGTATCGTGGTAAAGGATGTTGATGTTGCTGCCGCCATCTATCAAAAATCGGGAGAACAGAGCAGCTCGCCTCTCTGTTGCGAAGGTGGCATCCAACACCAGGGCATATGAACCCGGGGAAGGCATTACTTATGGGTGGTCGGCTCGGCTCCAACTGATGGGCTTCTCGGACTAGTGCATGAACTCTGGGACCTTAGAAGCGACAATGTTGACTTCCTGGTGCTGCTGGCGTCGACTGCGCCTATCATCAGCTTGGCTTGTGAAGACCGCGTAGGCTCCATGTTCTTTAGGGAATTCATCTTCGATGGCACCGACCGCTGGACGGGTCGCCAGCTACTGTGGAGGCGGAGGAGGCAGGAGCCCTTCTCCCTTGGAGATTCGGGTGAGCCAATGGCACTTCCGTGTGGTGTGATTGGATGGCTTCACGCTGCTGTGGTACTTGCAGGGTGCCTCAAGGGTTTGCTCATAGGAGAAGGCGGGCTGCCAACCCGGCTTGTTGCCTTTCTGACGCTTGGGTATGGGCTGCCCCTCTGGCTGCCGGTCTTCGACCATTGCCACCTGCCTGCTGGTGGAAGCCGGCATCGGGGCCTTGCGCTTGTTGTCGTTCTGCGGCTAGCTCAGACTGGTGTCACCAGCTGGCGTTCTGGGAGCCGGAGGGAGCACCTTCCCAGAGGCGTCCCCCTGAAGCTCCGACTTCATAGAGGAGTTGGCAGTGGCATACTTGTCTGCTATGATCAGCAGCTCATCGAGTGTAGCCGGCTCGTCGCAGAGGAGTCGGTGCTTGATTAGGGTGCCTTCTCTGCACCCGGCGGTGAAGTACTCTATGGCTTGCACCTCATGCACCCCTTCGCAGGAGTTGTGGAGTTCGGCCCATCGCGTCAGGTAGTTGCGAGTGGATTCGGCTGGGCCTTGGACGCACAGAGAGAGCTGGCGCGGCTTGGGCGGCTGCTTGTAAGTGTTTGTGAAGTTGCAGATGAAGACTTCGATGAAATCTACCCAGCTGTTGACGCTGTAGGGCTTGAGGCTGTTCAGCCAAGTGTGTGTCGTGCCCTGAAGCATGAGGGGGACGTACTTCACGGCAACACGCTTGTTGTCATTTGCTATGCTGACTGCGGTGGAGTACTCGACCAGCCAGTCCTCCTGCTTCACGGGGCCGTTGTACTTGGGCGTGTCTCTTGGGAGCGAGATCCCTTTGGGGAAGGGGTCGTTGCGAATGCGGGGGCCAAAACAAGGTAGATCAATCGCATCTTCTTCTTCTAGTGCCCCGGATCGTGGCAGGCAGTCGATCCGATGGCGGGCGTCGTTTTCTCTGATTCCTTCATGGCGGCCCAGCCGGCCGCTGAGCGTCGTGTGCTCAACAGGTGGCGGGGAGGCATAACTCTCCCCGTGAGGTGGAGGGAGAGGCGGATAGTCGTCCCGCCGCTCCACAGCTCATGGGCGGCCATCTTGGTTGCGCTTGATGGTGAGGCGCGTCCGACTGCGGCTAGCAGCCGGCTCTCTGTCTCTTCGGTCGCGGGCGCCGCCAGCTGTCGGTGTCCCGGAGGTCGCGCCTTGCTCTCGGGGGGGAGGGTTCTCGATGTGTGCGCATGCTTCTTGCTGCATGGCAGCCGCGTCGATGAGCTGCTGAATGTGCTCTATCATGCAGTGTCGCTCATCACCATCCAGGTGTTCTAACTCGTCTGCTGCCACCTGGGAAGCACGCAAGTTCTTGATGGGCGTGGTGTATACTGGGTGGTCGGCCCCAGCATGCTGGCAATGGTCGCGCCACACTGTTTGACAACACCCACGTGGCTAGGCTTGCCAGCAGCCGTGTTCCACAGACGACGCGATCAACCTCGCGCTGATAGGCCTCTGTGAGGCGTCTCATGGTGGCTAGCTTCTTGCCGCTCTTGATGAGTGCGACGCGATGGGCTTCCAAAGATCTCGCATCAAGCGCCGCCATGGCGATGGGTACAGCAGACAGGTCCCGTGATCGTCAGTCAGAGATGGTCTTGGGTGTCCGTGCCGGAGGCCCCACCGTGGCTGATGACGAGCACCTCGGTGATGGTGCTACCGCCGCTGTCCGCATGAGGGAGCGGGTCGCCGATGACCAACATGGTTGTGGGGAAGGCATCGAGGGATGTCGTGTCGGAGTAGACAAGCATCGGGTCGGTAGAGCCGATCGACTCCAAGTCGGAGGCGGGCTTGTTGGCGATGTCGAGCTTGCCAAGGAGATCGATGAGGCAGCTTGTCAGAGTAATGGGCCACGGGAAGGCTCACCCGAGTCCCTGAATTTATCAAGACTTTGGGCCAGCTCCGCCTAGCTGGGCCCCAAGCCGAAGCTCCGCCCTCTGGGGGCCAGCTGGCTCAACGGCCGGCTACTAGAGGGCGGCCAACCCTAACCTACAGCACTACGAGTGTGAACGTGCAATTATCCCTAGGTGGTTTTGGTAATTCATAACAACATTTAGCTCATTGAGCTAATGCTATTCCAAGACTATTATTTCAGGAAAGCTTAATGAATGGCATGGCATGGATGATGAAAGTGGATCCCTCAAAATACTAAGGACAAAGGATTGGCTCAAGCTCAAAAGCTCAAGACTCTTCATCTTACATTTTAGTGATCCAAGATCACATTGAGTCTATAGGAAAAGCCAATACTATCAAGGAGGTATGAGGTGTTGCTTAATGAGCCTCTTGCTTCATGTGCTTAGTGATATGCTCCAAAACCCTCAACTACTTTCCCACATCCACAAATGACCTAAACCCAAAGCCAAAATCGGTCACACCGATTCTTCCTATCCGCGCCACCGATTCCAAAAGTCATAGCCATCGCCACAAACCCTAAGCAAATCGGTCTTACCGATAGGGATCTCGGTCTCACCGAGATGGGGTTGTAATCTCTCTGCTTCCTTCAGAACGCTTCGGTCTAACCGGTGAGCGATCGGTCCCACCGAGATTGCAATGTAAACTCTCTGCTTCCTTTTGTAACATTTTGATCTCACCAAAAGAGCAAATCGGTCCCACCGAGTTTACCTGACCAACTCTCTGGAAAGCTTATTACCAAATCGGTCTCACCGAGTTTGTGTAATCGGTCTTACCGAGATTACGTTATGCCCTAACCCTAACCGAATCGGTCTCACCGAGATGCATGTCAGTCCCATCAAAAATCACTAACGGTCACTAGGTTTACTAAATCGGTCCGACCGAGTTTAACGATTCGGTCCCACCGAGTTTGGTAAATTGTGTGTAACGGTTAGATTTTGTGTGGAGGCTATATATACCCCTCCACCTCCTCTTCATTCGTGGAGAGAGCCATCAGAACGAACCTACACTTCCAACTTACCATTTCTGAGAGAGAACCACCTACTCATGTGTTGAGGCCAAGATATTCCATTCCTACCATATGAATCTTGATCTCTAGCCTTCCCAAGTTGCTTTCCACTCAAATCTTCTTTCCACCAGATCCAAAACCTATGAGAGAGAGTTGAGTGTTGGGGAGACTATCATTTGAAGCACAAGAGCAAGGAGTTCATCATCAATGCACCATTTGTTACTTCTTGGAGAGTGGTGTCTCCTAGATTGGCTAGGTGTCACTTGGGAGCCTCCGACAAGATTGTGGAGTTGAACCAAGGAGTTTGTAAGGGCAAGGAGATCGCCTACTTCGTGAAGATCTACCGCTAGTGAGGCAAGTCCTTCGTGGGCGACGACCATGGTGGGATAGACAAGGTTGCTTCTTCGTGGACCCTTCGTGGGTGGAGCCTCCGTGGACTCAAGCACAACATTACCCTTCGTGGGTTGAAGTCTCCATCAACGTGGATGTACGATAGCACCACCTATCGGAACCACGCCAAAAACATCCGTGTTCCAATTGCATTTGAATCCTCCAAACCCTTCCCTTACTTTCTTGCAAGTTGCATGCTTTAATTTCCGCTGCCTATATACTCTTTGCATGCTTGCTTGAATTGTGTGATGATTGCTTGACTTGTCCTAAAATAGCTAAAATCTGCCAAACTCTAAAATTGGGAAAAGGTTAAGTTTTTATTGGTCAAGTAGTCTAATCACCCCCTCTAGACATACTTCAAGGTCCTACAAGTGGTATCGAGCTTTGGTCTCCATTTGCTTTGATTTCCATAGCTTTTGGTGGTCATAGCCTTGGTTTCACAACCTAGGAGAGTATGGCGCCTAGTGAGGGAAATTATCACCATAGAGGTCCTTACTTTGATGGTACTAATTTTGCTAGTTGGAAGCATAAGATGAAAATGCATATTCTTGGACATAACCCCGCTGCTTGGGCAATTATTTGTATTGGCTTGCAAGGTGAATTTTTCGATGGGAGAGAACCGAACCGTGAAGCTAATGCGAAGAATTGAAGATGCTGCAATACAACGCTCAAGCTTGTGATATCATCTTCAACGGATTGTGCCTCAAGAATTCAACAAAATCAGCCGCCTTGAGAATGCAAAGGAAATTTTGGATACTTTGATTGATATGCATGAAGGTACCGAGTCCGTCAAGGAATCCAAGTTGGATGTGCTCCAAAGTCAGCTTGACAAGTTCAAAATGAAGGATGGTGAAGGTGTCACTGAAATGTACTCTAGGCTTGCTCTTATCACAAATGAGATTGCCGACTTAGGGAGTGAAGAGATGACCGACAAGTTCATCATCAAGAAGATTCTAAGAGCATTGGATGGAAAGTATGATACCGTATGCACATTGATCCAAATGATGCCAAACTACAAAGATCTCAAGCCAACAGAAGTCATTGGAAGAATTGTTGCTCATGAGATGTCACTCAAGGATAAGGAGGAACTTCACAACAAGTCAAGTGGAGCTTACAAAGCCTCAAGTGAAGCCCCCACATCATCAAGTGAGAAACCAACCTTCAATGAAGAATTGAGCTTAATGGTGAAGAACTTCAACAAATTCTACAAGAGTAGAAGCAAAGAAAGAAGCTACAAGTCAAGGTCTTACAATGACAAGAGATCTTCTAGTCGAGAGCACAATTGCTACAATTGTGGGAGACCCGGACACTATTCCAATGAGTGTACGGCACCCTACAAAAGAAGAGAAGATTCTCCAAGAAGAAGGAGCAAAAGAGAAGAATCACCACCAAGAGAGAGGAGGAGGAGAGATGATCGTTATGAATGAAGACCCTCACGGAGAAGCAAGGATTCGGAAAGGAAGGACAAGTCATCAAGGAGCTACACAAAACGAAGACATCAAGCTCATGTTGGTGAATGGGTATCCGCTCGACCGACAATCACTCCGAGAGAAGCTATCACTCCGACCAATATACTCAAGATGAAGGTGTTGCGGTCTAGCACTTGTGTCAACCAACTCCTACGACATATTTGATTCACAAAATGAAGGTGTTGGAAGATGCTTCATGGCCAAAGGTCCAAAGGTAACACATCCCGAGTATGTTGATTTCAATAGTGATGAAGATGACTTGCTTGTGGATGATGATTTACTTGTTGACAACTCTAGTGATGAATACTATGATGAAACGTCAATTAATCATGCCAATCAAGATAAAACGAATGACAATGATAAGGAGAAGATTGAGCTTCTAAATAAAGAACTAAACACTCTTAAGTTAGCTCATGAAACTATCTACGAAGATCATCGAGAACTTTTAAGGGCTCATGAGAAGTTACGCTTTGAAAAGCTCAATCTTGAGCAAGAGCATGAGTTCTTAAAAGCAATCAATGATGATCTCCGCAATAAAAGTACTTCTTATATTGCCAAGCATTTACTCTCATCTACTTACATGCCACAAGTCAAGTCTAGTAACAAGTACAAGAAAGATACTTCCTCTAGTAGTAACAATAATAATGTCAAATCCAATATTGTTGCTTCTAGTAGTTCTCCTGATTCCACTAATGATTCTCTTAGCCAAGTTACACTTGAGCAAGAAAATAGCTTATTGAAGGGAATTATAGAGAAAGGTGTTTACAAGAGCCTTGCCGGAGTAAGCAATTGAGGAAATTGTACGCAAGCAAGGAAGGCACCGAAGAATCAAGGTGTTGGTTTTGAACGAAAGTTCAATGCCAATGGAGTTGAGGGGAAGAAGATCAATACCCCAAGACGAAGTTTGTTCCTCAACAAGAGAAGTATGATCCTACTTCCTTCAAGGGAACACAAGCTCAAGATGATCTTCCACCACAAGACCACAAGAACAAAGGCAAGGACAAGCTTCAAGAAGAGATTGATGCATTTGAAGAAGCACCTAAAGCCTCGCTCAAGTGGGTCCCCAAGACTACGCCAAGTTCTACTTCATCAAGTACAACTATAACTCCAAGGATTCCCATCAAGATGATGTGGATCCCAAGAAGAAGAACTAGAGAGTTCTTGAGGGTGACTCCGCCAACATTCTTCACTCATATCATTATGGCAAGAACAAGTGCAATCAACTTCCACATCTTGCACTAGTTCAAGGAGTCACAAACCCTCATGTTGGTAAGGCAAGGGACAAGGTAACCTAATGATTTCATGGACATCATCTTGTGTGTGCATCACTCTATGTCTATGGATATTCTTGTTTGTTCCTTGTGGGACTAACCCATGTAGGTAAGTTGAAAGTGCAACTCACTCCAAAGGATTGCTCCAAATGATCTACATCAACATTGAGCATCTACATCTTCAACACCTACATGAAGTCATCATCGACAAAACCCAAGGTTAGTTCATCCTCTAAGGGGATCTCACATCTAGGGGGAGCTTAACTCTAAGAATTGAGTCAAAGCAACTCTAATGGTGTGAACACATTAATGCATTATGTAAAAGTGGTAACCCCACTTGAGCTTAAACGATGAGTATGACCTATGATCAAATGTTCTCATTTGACTCCTAAGTCAATATACTCATATATAGATGACCTAGTCATCGCCAATTGTTTGATAGATGCTAGAATTGCTTGTGCATGCTTTGCCACATATTTCATTTGCCACCTTATTGTGTGAGCATGCTGGTGCATATTTTACTCATTCAAGGACATCCACTTGTTGTTTTGATTGTTTGGTTCTTCTTTTTGCCAAGTGGATGGACAAGAATGCCTAAGAACCTTCTTTAGCTAACTATGTTTTCCACATATCAAACTCTATTCATGCTACATCACAAAATTTGATCAAATCAATTCGAACCACTCGTGAGGAGCACTTGAGTCCCCGATTCATCATAGACTTAAACTTCCAAAACCTCTTTGTGATTCTCGGTCGACCGATTCCTCCATTTCGGTCCTACCGAGATCATTAAGTTGATCTGAGTTTTCAATCTGGGCAACCGATTTGAACTTCTCGGTCTCACCGATTTGCTCAGAATCGAACACAGTATGCATCTCGGTGCCACCGAGTTGTTCCACTCGGTCACACCGACAGTGGTCGGGCTATATATAGCCACGGGCAAAATTTTGAAATTTCTCCAAACCCTTCGCTCAAGACAACAGCTCGATCTCGCCATCGGAGGTCTCCTGATCGCCTCCTCGCCGCCAAGAGCCTCCTGTCATTGGTCTTCACCGCCAACGGATTTCGCCCCGCCGCAGCCGCCAGAAGTAGTCCATCGCCAAGTTAGGGTATGGACTCGATCTTTGTGCTATCCACGTATGATTCCTAGCACATTGTACTTCAACTGAAGCCTTCGTCCAAGGAGCTATCAGGACACCACCACCAGAAGTTCAAGCCTAAGAGTCGATCTAGCACTATGCATTTTCTATGAACTTTTTGGTAACTTGTTGCCAAAGGGGGAGAAAATGTATAGATCATAGGCTTCAAGAGAGAGAGAGTGTTGCTTTTGTTCTCTCTTGCTTTATTTGGTGGTTTTAAACTTTGTTTGCTTTTCGTTGAGATACTATGCTTGTGAGACATTGATGATCATGTGTTTGATCATAAGCTACACTTATGCATGTTTGATGATATTATCCTATCTATCTTATGTGATCATTCACTATGCTTGGTGATGAGTGCATGTATTCATTGTTTATTATTTTGAGCGCTCCACCAAGATGTATGTGACATGGAAGAGTAACCCATGAGCCTAATTCATTGTGCATTTGCAGTCCAAAGCAAATCTTAACCCACGCACAAATTTAGGGGGAGCTCTTGCTTATCACATACTTCTCAAAGCGACGATGTTATTCAATCTTATTATCATTTGTCGAAGCTTTGATCTATATGTTGTCATCAGTTACCAAAAAGGGGGAGATTGAAAGGTGGTTTTGGTAATTCATAACAACAAATAGCTCATTGAGCTAATGCTATTCCAAGACTATTATTTCAGGAAAGCTCAATGAATGGCATGGCATGGATGATGAAAGTGGATCCCTCAAACTACTAAGGACAAAGGATTGGCTCAAGCTCAAAAGCTCAAGACTCTTCATTTTACATTTTAGTGATCCAAGATCACATTGAGTCTATAGGAAAAGCCAATAGTATCAAGGAGGGATGAGGTGTTGCATAATGAGCCTCTTGCTTCATGTGCTTAGTGATATGCTCCAAAACCCTCAACTACTTTCCCACATCCACAAATGACCTAAACCAAAAGCCAAAATCGGTCACACCGATTCTTCCTATCCGGCGCCACCGATTCCAAAAGTCATAGCCACTGCCACAAACCCTAAGCAAATCGGTCTTATCTGTAGGGATCTCGGTCTCACCGAGATGGGGTTGTAATCTCTTTTTCCTTCAGAACATCTCGGTCTAACTGGCGTGAACGATCGGTCCCACCGAGATTACAATGTAAACTCTCTGCTTCTTTTTATAACATTTCGTCTCACCGAAAAGAGCAAATCGTCCCACCGAAGTTTACTCCGACCAACTCTTTGGAAATCTTATTACCAAATCGGTCTCACCGAAGTTTGTGTAATCGGTCTTACCGAGATTACATTATGCCCTAACCCTAACCGAATCAGTCTCACCGAGATGCATATCAGTCCCACCGAAAATCACTAATGGTCACTAGGTTTACTAAATCGGTCTGACCGAGTTTAACGATTCGGTCCCACCGAGTTTGGTAAATTGTGTGTAACGGTTAGATTTTGTGTGGAGGCTATATATACCCTCCACCTCCTCTCTTCATTCGTGGAGAGAGCCATCGAATCTAACCTGCACTTCCAACTTACCATTTCTGAGAGAGAACCACCTACTCATGTGTTGAGGCCAAGATATTCCTTTCCTACCATATGAATCTTGATCTCTAGCCTTCCCAAGTTGCTTTCCACTCAAATCCTCTTTCCACCAGATCCAAAACCTATGAGAGAGAGTTGAGTGTTGGGGAGACTATCATTTGAAGCACAAGAGCAAGGAGTTCATCATCAACGCAGCATTTGTTACTTCTTGGAGAGTGGTGTCTCCTAGATTGGCTTGGTGTCACTTGGGAGCCTCCGACAAGATTGTGGAGTTGAACCAAGGAGTTTGTAAGGGCAAGGAGATCGCCTACTTCGTGAAGATCTACAGCTAGTGAGGCAAGTACTTTGTGGGCGACGGCCATGGTGGGATAGACAATGTTGCTTCTTCGTGGACCCTTCGTGGGTGGAGCCCTCCGTGGATTCACGCAGCCGTTACCCTTCGTGGGTTGAAGTCTCCATCAATGTGGATGTACGATAGCATCACCTATTGGAACCACGCCAAAAACATCCTTGTCTCCAATTGCGTTTGAATCCTCCAAACCCTTCCCTTTACTTTCTTGCAAGTTGCATGCTTTAATTTCCGCTGCCTATATACTCTTTGCATGCTTGCTTGAATTGTGTGATCATTGCTTGACTTGTCTTAAAATAGCTAAAATCCGCCAAACTCTAAAATTGGGAAAAGGTTCAGTTTTTGTTGGTCAAGTAGTCTAATCACCCCCCCTCTAGACATACTTCAAGGTCCTACATAGTGGCCGGTTCCAGCCGGCCGGCCTACAGAGAGGGCGGCATCAGGCAGGCGGCCACCTCGCGGCCTCGGTGCAACCAAGCCCCCATCGAGAGTACAAGCAAGAGCATGGCTACAAAGAAAGCACGCTGCCTCGCGCATATACGGACAAGCATGGCTACAAGAAGCCAGACAGCAGAGATCTCCACATGGCGGGCATCAGGTAATGTCTCCCCGACGTCGCCCGAGCAAAGTGAACCGTTTCCCCACGACGGCCGGCTGTGGTAGACGGCTCGCTAGCCGCAGTTCCTACCAGTAAAGGACACCGCCAAGGCGGCGACGCCTAACCAGCTGGCTTTTAAGGGTCGGCTTCAAAGAAGTTGCCGCCCTTGCCCCGAGGCAAGCACTCCATTAATCTGACGAGACCGGGTGTGGCTACAATAACCTCCGACCAACCAGCGGGACTGTAGCCACGCTAAGATGACAAAGCCCTCGTCATGGACAGCACGGCTACAATAAGCAGCCACCAACCCGCCGGCAGGGCCCACCAGGCGGCGGGCCCCAGTAGTCGGCGGAGAAGCCGAGGTGAAGACACCGATGACGGGCCCCAAGAGCCGCCCGACACCATTGTACTTCGGGCGGGCTCAGATAAGCCCCCTGTGCCACCCATGCAAAGGTTTCCAACTCGATAGAACTAGCTGCCACGAGGGCAGGAAGAGCTAGCCTTGCCTTCTCCTACCTCTAGACACAGCTCAAGGAGCACCTTGTATCACTAGTGCCTTAGTGATCATGCGAGACCCCGCAGAAAGCAGAGTAGGGTATTATTCCATGGAGAGCCCCCAACCTGGTAAAGTTCGCCGCCAGACGTGTTCACGCCTTTATCCCGCCTCCAGCACCGTGACATTCTACTCGCCTCCCACCATGATAAGCCATCCTTGGCATATGTCGCACTCCAACCCCCGACATCCGGCGCCCACCATGGGGCGAGGTGCACCGCCTCCTGGAGACCTGCCTCGACGGAACATTGTTCCTTCCTCGCAAGCGGCCAGCCCGACACGCCGACGGGCGCTAACCTCGACGCTTCGCATGGCACGGAGATCTCTCAGACGGCGAGCTGCCTCGCCACCTCGCTGCTGAGATTCACCTCTCCGATGAGCCGGCCTCCGACGCAGTCACCGGCTGCCCCGAGAGCCGCCTCGTCAGCCTCCTCGACCAGCTTCACGTCACTAGCAAGCCTGCTATGGACCTCGAATCTGCTGGCTCCATCGACCGATGATCGCCGACTTCCGACAAAGGTCGCTGACGCTGCTCCCCACCAACGCAGGATCTACAACGAGCCTTCCTCATGAAAGCATAAGCAGGTGAGAGCACTGCCACGGAGGTGCTCATCATTAACAGTGGCGAGCGTTCGAACGGAGAAGCTCGAGACCCACTCGATGTGGTGCTGCGGGACTTGATGGCGCCCATCCCAGAAGATGCAGATGCTGAGACGCTCGAAGCACACCGCATCCAGCTTCTCGAGAGCGCTGGCCGGCTTGCCAGCATGCAGCGCCTCTCGGATGCCTATCGGCGCGAGATGGACCGAGCGGTCGGCGGTACGCCGGCTCCTGGGGAACCTAGCCACGTTGGCTCTGTCCGACAGCGTGGCGGGACCATCGCCAGCATGTTCGGGGCAGAGCGCCCCGTCTACGCCACGCCTGCGGAGAACATCCGGGCTGCCTAGGCGGTGACGGATGAGCTGGATAAATGCGAGGGCGACGAGCGTTGCCACATGACGGAGCGAGTCCAGCAGCTCCTAGACACGGCTGCCACGTTGCATGAGGTCGGTTGCCGCGCCGAAGAGCCCGCCCTATGGAATGAAGAGCCACCCCAAAGCCAAGAGCACGGCGCGACATCCTGGACACCGACTGGCGGCGCCCGAGGAAAACAAGGCAACGATCCGGCGCCCAGCCGAAGCCGGACACGCCTTTCCATCGCACGTGGCGCAGACGGCTGCCCTCGAGCGGTGGAGCGCCGAGGCGATCCTTCGCCTCCTCTGCCTCCTCCGCCTCGCGGAGCAAGATACCCCACTCCGCCGCCTGTCACGCACCCGACACTCGGCGACTGCCTAGGCCGCCGGGAGGGAGTCGGAGAGAACAACGCCCGCCACTGGATCGACCGCCTCAGCCAATCCCTGGCGCTAGAAGAAGAATATGCATTGGGCCCGCCTTGTTTCGGCCCACGAATTTGGGATGAGCCCTTTCCCAAGGGGTTCACCCTCCCTCGAGACACACCCAAGTACACCGGCTCCATGAAGCCGGAGGACTGGCTGGTCGACTACTCGACAGCCTTCAGCATAGCAAAGGCCAACAAGCGTGTTGCCGCGAAGCACGCCCCGCCATGCTTGTGGCACCGCCTCAACATGGCTCAATAGCTCAAGCCCCGCAGATCAACAGCTGGGTTGATTTCACCTAGGCCTTCGTCCGCAACTTCACAAAGACCTACAAGCGGGCTCCCAAGCCCCGACAGCCTCCTTGTGCGCCCAAGGGCCCACAGAGTCGACTCAGACTACCCGACTCGTTGACCGAAGGCGCAATTCTTGCGAAGGTGTGCACGAGGTGCAGTCAATCGAGTACTTCACCGCCGGGTGCCGAGAGGGCACCCTCCTCAAGCATCGACTCCTCTGCAACGAACCCGAGACGCTCGACGAGCTGCTGATCATCGCTGACAAACACGTCACGGCCGACTCCTCCAAGAAGGCGGAAATTCTGGTTGATGCATCCGGCAAGGTGCCACCACAGGCCCCTCAGACTCTGGCTGGTGATACCAGTCGGCGACAGCAGCCAGGTGATAACAAGCGGAAGGCCACCCAGCCGGCTTCCACTAGCCGGCAGGCGGCGACGGTCGAGGATCAGCAGCCAGTAGGGCAGCCGACACCTGCCGCGTATACGGCAAGTCCAATTGGTTGCCTGCCTTCTCTTATGAGCAACCTTAGATGCACCCGCAAGTTCCATAGCAGCGGCCGCCCAACCACACCACTGGATGTGTCACCGCTCACCGAATGGCTAAGGGAGATGGACTCGCCTCCTCACTTAGCAGCAGCCGCCGACCAGCCGGTGCCATACAAGACGAGTACCCAGAGGAACACGGAGCCTATGTTGTGTTCACTAGCGTACGATTTACGACGCAATGACGGCAACAAGAACAAGAATCGCAGCAAAGGGCCTCCAACACCTGCAATTCATGCATTGGTCCGAGAATCCTATCAGTTGGAGTAGGGCCAACCACCTGGAAGTGATGCCTTCCCCTGGTTCATACGCCCTGGTCCTAGAAGCTACCCTTGCAATGGAGAGGCGGGCAACACATTTCTCCAGAGTCTTGATAGATGGCGGCAGCAGCATCGATATCACATACCGTGACACGATGGAGAAGTTGGGAATCAAGCAGAAGCAGCTCACCCCCAGTTGGACTATATTCCATGGCATAGTCCCTGGCCTTTCCTGCTCACCGATCGGCAAGACCTAGATTGATGTCCTCTTTGGAGACAAGAATCATTTCCGCCGTGAGCCAATTTGGTTTGAAGTGGTGGACCTTGAAAGCCCCTACCATGCACTGCTTGGCCGGCCAGCTCTGGCCAAGTTCATGGTAGTCCCCCACTATGCCTACCTCAAGATGAAGATGCCGAGTACCAAGGGGATCCTGACAGTAGTCGGACTACAAGAAGTCGCACGCTTGCGCCCGCAGATAGCAGCCGGCTGGCCGAGTCCCTCATGATCACAGCCGAGAAGCGGCTCCTTGACTGGGTGGTGGCTTTGGCAGGCAAGAAGCCGGAAATGTCGCCCATCCCCCAGGAGTCGGAGGTTGAGGGCTCGTTCAAGCCGGCCAAGGAAACAAAGAAGATACCCTTGGACCCAGAGCACCCGGAGAGGCACGTTGTCATAGGAACGGGCCTTGACAACAAATAGGAAAGCGAGCTCGTCGATTTCCTCCGTGAGAATCGGGACATCTTCGCATGGTCTCCCAAAGACATGTCGGGTGTTCCGACGGATTTCGCCGAGCATAAGCTACAGGTCCGACCTGACGCCAAGCCGATCAGGCAGCTCTTGCGCCGCCTATCGGAAGAGAAGAGAAGAGTTGTCGGAGAAGAGATAGCCCGGATTCTAGCAGCCGGATTCATCATGGAAGTGTTCTTTCCAGAGTGGCTGGCCAACCCAGTCCTAGTGTTGAAGAAAAACAAGCAGTGGCGCATGTGCATTGACTATACTAGCCTCAACAAAGCCTGCCCCAAAGATCCCTTTGCTTTGCCAAGGATTGATCAGGTGATAGAATCCATAGCCGGATGCGAGCTGTTGTGTTTTTTGGATGCATACTCAGGGTATCACCAGATAAAGCTAAACCCGGCCGACAGGCTGAAGACCGCCTTCATCACGCCATTCGGAGCCTTCTGCTACCTGACCATGAGGTTCGGCTTGAGAAACACCGGCGCCACGTTTCAGCGTTGCATGCAGAAGTGTCCCCTTAAGCAACTCGGCAGAAATGACCATGTATATGTGGATGATGTGGTGGTGAAGACGGAGAAGCGTGGCATGCTGCTAGAAGATCTCAAGGAGACTTTCTAGAATTTGCGCCGATTCCAGATCAATCTCAACCCGGAGAAATGTGTCTTTGGAGTACCAGCCGGCCAGCTCCTTGGCTTTCTGGTCTCAGAACGCGGCATAGAGTGCAACCCAATGAAGCTCAAGGCCATTAAGAAGATGGAGGTGCCCACTTGACTGCTGGACGTGCAGAAGTTCACCAGCTGCCTAGCATCAATTAGCCGTTTCATCAGTCGGCTAGGCGAGTAGGCTCTCCCTCTGTACCAACTTTTTCGAGTGGAATGACAAGGCGGACGAAGCCTTATCCCAGCTCAAGAAGATGTTGACAACCCCGCCTGTCCTGGCAGCTCTGACTAAGAAGGAGCCCATGCTCCTCCACATCACTTCCACCAGTCGGGTCGTCAGCACGGTCATTGTGGTAGAGCGCAAGGAGGAAGGCAGAGCATTGCCGGTCCAGAGACCGGTATATTACTTGAGTGAAGTACTGTCCGCCTCCAAGCAAAACTACCCGCATTATCAGAAGATGTGCTATGGCGTGCACTTTGCCGCCAAGAAGTCAAGCCCTACTTTCAAGAGCACCCAATAACCGCTATCCGCACGGCCCGCTTTGCCGAGATCCCGAAGCCGGATGCTTCGCCGAGTAGCCAAGGGCCATTGATCCGCACGCTACACCATCAACTACCAGCCTCGACCGCCATCAAGTCGCAAGTGTTGGCCGATTTCGCCGACCGGCCGAGACCCAAGACTCTACCGCCAGACCAGACTCCACCCATTGGCGGATGCATTTTGATGGATCAAAATGCGCACTACCTAGGAGCCGCATCGCCCTCACTTCTCCCAAGGGCAACAAGCTCAAATATGTGTTGTAAGTCCATTTCACGCTTCCAACAACATAGCAGAATATGAGGCACCTATTCGCCAATCTTGTGCTATGGTGACCCGACTTAGGGTCCAAAGCAATGTCAGCGATCGATGCCAAGGATGCAAATATGGCAAGTTACCGCTCCTCGGCAAAGAACTCAAGGATACTTTGACGGGTGTGAGTTCCTCCATGTACCAAGAAATGACAATGAACAAGCAGATGCCTTGGCACGGATTAGCTCCACCCGACAAGCAATACCAGCCGGCGTCGCCCTACGCCGCCTTCTCAAACCGTCCCCGCAAGCCGCCCCTGTAATCAGATTCCATCTTTGCGCTGCCCTCTTGAAGGGGCCGATCCGACTTGAGGGTCCTGTGGTTAGCACAGGACTTAGGCAATGGCCGGGACTTCGCAGAGCACCTGCTCAAGGACTCCAGAGCTCAGCCCGGGACTTCAGCGCCGTCCCGGACTCATTAACTCAGCAAAGCGGAAGCAATTGCCAACCCGCCACCTCCCGCCCAACCACCCTCATACAAGTTAAGCGGTTGTGGCAAGAGAAGAAATAGCAGACCATCCCGGCTCAGCCAATCCTCAAATTTCTCAGAACAAAGAACTCGCCGACCGATGAGATCTCAGCCAGCAGTAACGCGAGCAGCAAGATACACCATAGTCAACACAGAGCTGATTCGGCGCAGTTGTCACCGTGTGTACCAAAGCTTATGTGGAGCCCCACCAAGGCCAAGCATCTCGTGAGACATTCACCAGGGTGAATGTGGCCACCATGCGGCCTCAAGAGCCCTTGTTGCCAAAGCCTTTTGCCATGGTTTTTTCTGGCCGACCGCTCTTGAAGAGGCCAAAGAGTTGGTCCAGAAATGCCAAGGGTGCCAAAGATTCCGCTCCAAGCCGCATTTGCCAGCTTCTGCACTCAAGACTATCCTGATCGCCTGGCCATTTGCTGTTTGGGGTTTGGATATGGTGGGACCATTCAAGACAGCCCGCCGCGGCATGACTCATCTGCTTGTCGCTGTGGAC
The DNA here is from genome assembly GCA_021437245.1 of Aegilops speltoides. Classification (NCBI taxonomy): domain Eukaryota; kingdom Viridiplantae; phylum Streptophyta; class Magnoliopsida; order Poales; family Poaceae; genus Aegilops; species Aegilops speltoides. The sequence continues at coordinate 89,720,006 of CM038142.1, read as the reverse complement.
AAGTTCACCAAGTGGATAGAGGCCAGGCCAATCAAGAAGCTGAATGGTCCGACTGCCGTGACCTTCGTCGCCGACATTACCACTCGGTACGCCATACCACACAACATCATCACCGATAATGGCACAAACTTTGCCAAAGGAGCTTTGGCTCATTTCTGTGCAATACAGGGCATCCGACTGGACTTAGCGTCCATTGCCCACCCGCAGTCAAACCACCAGGTTGAGCAAGCAAATGACCTCATCTTGTCCGGCATCAAGCCCCGACTGGTCGAGGCTCTTGAGCATTCGGCCGGCTGCTGGCTCGACGAGCTGCCGGCCATCCTCTGGAGCCTGCGCACAACTCCAAACAAGTCGACCGGCTTCACGCCTTTCTTCCTCGTCTACGGTGTTGAAGCCGTCATCCCGACGGACATAGAGTTCGACTCCCCGCGAGTCACCATGTACACTAAGGCGGACGCCAAGGAGGAGCGAGAAGACGGCGTCGACCTGCTGGAAGAAGGTCGGCTATTGGCGCTCAGCCGGTCCGCCATCTACCAGCAGAGTCTGCGCCGATACTACAACTGCAAGGTGAAGCCAAGATCCTTCCAAGAGGGAAACCTTGTGCTCCGGCTGATCCAGCAAACAGCCGGCCAGCACAAGCTCTCGGCGCCTTGGGAAGGCCCCTTCATCATCAGCAAGGTGTTGGGCAATGACTCCTACTATCTGATTGACGCTCAGAAGCCCAGAGCACGCAAGAGAGATGATCCAGGCAAGGAGACGGAGAGGCCGTGGAATGCAAACCTCCTCTGAAGATTTTACAGTTGAAAGCAGTATGTATCACGCTGCCTTTTGTATTATGTACTAAGACTTCGGGTCCCCCGAGACGAACTTGGGGACTACCCCCCTTTATCTATGTGATAAGTATGATGCCATGAGTATGTATAGTTTTTCCGCCTCGCACCAGGTTTGACAAGTCGGCCCGGAGGCTCGCCGCCTTTGCTATATGCCGCCTCCTGCAACCGGACAAGTAGTGTGTTGGCACCGAACAATTCCTTTGCCAGAAGCCGCAGCTCGCAGAGCAACTTTACGGCGGGCAGGGGTCCCAAATCGGCGCCCACACGAAAAATGACTAAGGAAAAACGCATATAGCAAAGGCCGGCATCTCACCTTTTTTTGTCCGGCTGCCGAGCGGCCGGCCGGCCGGCTCCTACTTTCATTGCCAACACCCCGAACGGCTAAGTACTAGCCCTCCTCCAAATGACTAAGTACTAAACCCAGCCACAGTCCGCAGAGTGGCAGCTTGGCTGGCAAGAGGATAGCCAAGGAGTAAAAGGCAAGGAAAGATAGAAGTCGGCAAAACAAAGCATAAAGCTGTGATAGAATATTTACATGGATAAAGGCCTTCTGGCCGGCATTCAATCAAAGTTTTGAGATACACCCCACGGGTGGAATTGTGCGAATTTAACAAAAAGTATTAAGACTAGCAAGCAGGAAAAGAAAACAGATAAAACTCCTAAGGAGCGACGGAGGATTCCGGCTGGTCGCCGATCGGCAGATACGGGCACAAGAGATCGCCCGGCCGGATGTCGGGTCGGAGTTGGTGCAGCAAAGTGCTCCGCTGGACGACGGAGTCAGCTGCGTCGACTAGCGAGACAAGCGGGTCTGGCTGGACGCTAGAGCCGGCAAGGCCAGTCGGGGTGGCGGAAGGCTAGACGATGGAGTCGGTGGCGTCTGTCAGAGGCACGGGCGGCTGGTCGGTCACCACCTGGCCGCTCCCAGCAGCAGTCTGCGCTTTGGAGCACGGGTCTTTGCTTTAGGCCCTGTCGGGGTGGGGCTGATCATCCGCACCAGCCTCCGGTATGTTGACATCGCTCTCCTCCTCCTCCTCCTCCTCCTCCTCCCCGTCTTCGCCTTCGTTGCTGGAGTCGATGACTTCAGCCGAATCTTCGCTATCCTCCGAGTTCAGCCCGAGCCACTCTTGTGGAGCTTCGCCGCCTTCCTCGACCACCTCCGGAATGAAGATGTTGTTGTCGGTGAAGTCGGCGATTGCCGCCGCTGTGTTGACAAGCTCGGCCTCCACCGCCGCCAGCTCCCCTTGCGCTTCTAGCCGGAACGTGGCCAACTGGGCTAGATCCAGCCTAGGATACCACGCCTTGGTGAACTCCAAGGCCCGGCGCGCTCCTGCCCGGGCTGCGGAGCCCTTCCACGCTTCCAGTCGACCGGCCGCCACCTCCAGCCAGTCGACAGTCTCACTTGGGGTGCATGGAACCGGCAAACCTGACTAGAGGGCGGAGACCGCCTGAGTTCCGACGCGCTGGAGATGGCGCAGCATGTGATGAGCAGGCCGGAGCCAGGCCTGAATGCTGAGGAATTGTTCGCCAAGAGTCCGGGGAGCATCAACGGCAATCTGCGCGCCCTCCGCTCTCCGCTCCTCGCGCTGGGCCTCGATCATCTGGATTGCGGCAACAGAGTGGACTGGGAAGAAGTCTGTTCGGATGGAAGGAGAAAAAGACCAAGGTTGTAAGCAAGGGACCGGCCTGGACAGGGGCCGACTATTCAAAACAAGAAGTCAAGAGAATGAAGCTTACCATCAACCAAGTCTTCAATGCTGCTGAAGCAGGCCGTCATCTGGGCCTCCTTGTCGGCCTAGGCGGAGCGCTCGATCTCAAACTCAGCGAGAAGGTCGGCCTCCTTCGTCTTCAGTTTCAGCTGGGCCGCCTTGAGGGCCTCCGCCTGTTCGGCAAGCTGAGCGACCTGGCAGTCCCGCTCCTCGGTCAGCTTATTGCACTCCGCCTCCTTGTCGCGTAGAGCGGTGTTAGCCTCGCCCAGCTGCTGCTGCATGGCGGCGTTGGCCTATGAAAAAAGAGAAAGAAGAAAAGAGCATCAGTCAAGAAGACAAGACGAAAAAGAAACGTTGAGGAGATTCGGCCCGACTGCTTAGCAGTCGACCCGAACCTCGGGGACTACAGCACCCGGGTGCGCCATCGCGCCCCCGCAGAGAAGAAATAACTAACAAAGAAAGAAACGCTGAGGAGATTCGGTCTGACTGCTCAACAGTCGGCTCGAACCTCGGGGACTACAGCCCGCGGGTGCGCCATCGCGCCCCCGCAAAGAAGAAGTAACTAACGAGGAAAGGAACACTAAGGAGATTCAGCCCGAGTGCTCAGCAGTCGGTCCGAACCTCGGGGACTACATCCCGCGGGTGCGCCAGTGCGCCCCCGCGAAAAAGGAAGATAGTGCTTACTCCGGCTCTCGGTCAGGTGGGCGGTCTATGTCTCCAGCCTCCGGACCTCGGAGTTGTAGGCGTCAGGCATGAGATTGTGGTAGTCCCGCAGGCAACACCGCATTTAAGTCAGCAAATGACATTTGCAACATAGCCTCGCCCGCCGCCAGCCAGCCTGCCCGAACTTGGGGACTACATTCAATGCTGGAGAGCTTGCCGCCTCACGAGAGAAGCAAGAGGATCATCCAAAAAGAAAGTCAAGATAACTTACGGGATGGCGGTTCGTGACTCCAAGAAGGCCTCGCAGTAACGCCCGAGGGCTCTGCTTCAGACGAGCATGGCTCGGACGCTGGCGGACGCTCGTTCAGTGGCGCCTGCCCCGCCTCGTATCCAACCTACGGGCGCGGCGCTGGTTGCCTCGGTGTCGGGGACCGACGAGCTCGTGGCTCCAACCTCCTGCAGCCGCGGGGCTGAGGCCGCCTTCTCCAGGCGACGGCGCGTGGGTGTGCGGACCTCAGGAATCAGGTCCGTCACTACCGCGTCTTCGACTGGTGGCACCGGCGGTACAGCCGGCTGCTCGCCCCGCGTCTCGCTGGCTGGCTGCGGCGGCAGAGGCGGTTGCGGTGGCACGAAGACATCCGGCATAGCCACGTTGCCGCCCTCCCGCTCCTGGATCGGGTGATCGTTGCCGGCTCCTCCGGCCGTCCCCACGAATTCAGGCGGAGGCGGCGCGGTGTTTAGGGGCGCCACGAGCAGCGGTTTGGCAGCGCGGCGCTTCGCGAGCCGCCTTCTTCGCTCGGCTTCCGCCACACCAGCGCTTCTCTCGCAGACGCGGCGGCCTTGTCCGCCTGCTCCTTGGCCAGACGGTCGGCTTCTTCCTCACGTGCCTCCTGCGTGTTCCGCTCTGTCGCCTCCCGGAGGTCGACGACCAGGTCAATTCGCCGGCTGGTCGAGGAGGTCATCGCCGACCTGATGATCGAGGTAGCGCTCAACTTCTCAAGGGTCAGCGGGGCCCTGAAATAAGAAGACAAGTCAGGAAAGCTCTCAGGCTGGATTGGCAAGTAGACAGAAAAATGGTAAAGACACTTATGCCGACACCATGACGGGCACCTTCGGCTGCCTCTGGTACTTGACCACCTTGGCCGTGGCTTCTTTCCGCCTGGTCACTGCGGCCGCGTTCTTGGGCTTCTTTGGGGCGCTGCCAAACAGGGCAGCGCCCTGCTTGCGCTTGCGCTTTCCGCCACGGGCATGCGGCCTGGAGGAGGGGCCTACACCGGTATTTGCAGAGCTCCGGGTGGGGCGCGGTTCGTCTTCTTCGTCGTCGTCGTCGGGCCAAGTCCTCACGCTGTCGCCTTCCTCGGAGCCGCCTGCTCCGCTACTGCCGCCTGCTCCGCCGCCGCCTATTCAGTTGTCCGCCAGGGCAGCCGCCCAAGTCGGGTCGCCCAGTCGCCACCGCCTGCCTCGGCCGGAGGTCATCACCCGCCCTGTGAGGGCGCCATCGCTGTGGACATATAAACCTGTGACCAGAAAGAAGTTGCATCACGACAGGAACAAGACTGAAGAAAATAGATCAGAAGGACAAGACGAAGAAACTTACGGTAGGCGGCGGATTGTGGCGGGAGTATGGCCGCTTCCCGTACCGCCACTCTTCCTCCGACACCTTGAGGTCGGAGATCTCATTCACCATCCACGCGACCTCGGCAGGCGGCATCCCTTTCGTGCAGAGCCGGCACGGGTCGCGGTGCCCGCCCATCCGGAAGATCGGATGAGGGCGGCTCTGGAGCGGGATGATCCGGCGCTCAACAAAGGCGACGAGGAGGTCGGAGGCCACGAGGCCTTCCGACTCCTGGAGCACTCAGAGTCGGCCGATGGCGGCTGCCGCGTCCGCCGACACCGGCTTCAGTTTATACCCCTAGTTGGGCCGAGACCCGGGGGGCGGCCTCATAGGCCGGCAGGTTGAGGAAGTCGGAGGCCGAATCTATGTTCTCGACGTAGAAGTAGGACTTCTGCCACATCTTCACGGACTGCACCAGCTTGATGACGGGGAAGGCGTTCCGCTTCGCTGGTCGGCGCATGGCGACGAAGCCGCCACACTCGGCCGCCGTCTCCCTGGCGGAGGTGCCGAGCTTCCCGTAGAAGAACGCTCCCCACAGCTCGAGTGTGGGGAGGACACCAATATAGCCCTCGCACGCCGTGACGAAGGCGGAGAGTAGAGTCACGGCGTTGGGCGTGAGGTGATGAGGCTGGAGGTTGTAGAAGTCAAGGAAAGAGCAGAGGAAGCCGAGGGCGGTTACCGGAGGAAGTGCGAAGCAAAGACGACTCCGCTGCTTCTCACTGGGCGCCGGGCGAGATCTCCTCCTCTGACGGCACCCGCGCCTTAACGAATGCCGAGATGGGCATCCGGCGCGTGTCGCGGGGAAAGGAGATGTGATCCTCGATCACATTCGACCCCTTCTCGCGCACCATGGCTACTGGCTGGCCGTGTGAGGAGGAGGAGCGCGGCCGGCGATTTAACGACGGCGACAAAGACCACGGCAAGCGCTAAGCAAAGCAAGCAGCGGCAAAGGGAGCAGAGAGAGGAAGAAGAAGAGGGAGGGCGCGCAAGCTTATGCGCACCCTCTCATTCCCTATTTATAGCCCTCGCCACGGGTTGAGGGGCGGGCGTGGTCGGGATTAATCAAGCGCACGCATCCCCACGCCCCCATTTATCGCTACAGATTCACCACGACACAAACGGCTTCCGTATTCTAACTCGCTCACGCCACCGAAGCACGCAGTTCTCGGCGGGCGTATGATATCAAGGGCGGTCGCCCTCAAAGATGTCGGGCAATGGTCGCGCCACACTATTTGACAACACCCACGTGGCTAGGCTTGCCAAGAGTCGCAGTGCCACGATTTCGCACGATCAACCTCGCGCTGATAGGCCTCTGTGAGCCGTCTCATGGTGGCTAGCTTCTTGCCGCTCTCGATGAGTGCGACGCGATGGGCTTCCAGCGTCTCGGCACTTGCTGTTGGGGAACGTAGTAATTTCAAAAAATTTCCTACGCACACGCAAGATCATGGTGATGAATAGCAACGAGTGGGGAGAGTGTTGTCTACATACCCTTGTAGACCCGGCGGAAGCGATCACAATGTAGAGGAAGTAGTCGACGTTCTCCTCGCGATCCGACCGATCCCGCGCCACATCTCGACGCCCCGAGTTCTTGACACACGACAGCTCGATGACGCCCTCAGATCCGATCCAGCCGAGTGTCGAGGGAGAGTTCCACAAGACGACGGCGCAGGACGATCTTGATGTTTCACTGCGCGCAGGCTTTCGCTTAAGCTTCATGACGGTATAACCGAGGTGGAATATGGTGGAGGGGGCACCGCACACGGCTAAGGAACGATCCAAAGATCAACTTGTGTATTCCAAGGTGCCCCTGCCCCGTATATAAAGAAGCAAGGGGGAGGGGCCGGCCAAGGGAGGCGCTGCCAGGAGTCCTACTCCTCCGGGAGTAGGATTCTCCAATCCTAGTTGGACTAGGATTCCTGAGGGGGGAAAGAGAGAGAGGGGGCGGCCCTTCTCCTAGTCCTAGTAGGACTAGGAAGGGGGGCCGCTACCACCCAGGGCTGGCCCTTCTCCTTTCCACTAAGGCCCATCGAGGCCCATTTACCTCCCGGGGTTCCGTAACCTCCCTGATTCTCAGAATTCCGCCGCTCCGAACCATTCCAACTCCAAACATAGGCTTCCAATATATCAATCTTTATGTCTCGACCATTTCGAGACTCCTCGTCATGTCCGTGATCACATCCGGACTCAACTTCTTCGTACATCAAAATACATAAACTCATAATAACTGCCATCGAAACCTTGCGTGCAGGGACCTTACGGTTCGAGAACAATGTAGACATGACCTAGAACTATTCACGGTCAATAACCAACAGCGGACCTGGATGCCCATATTGGTTCCTACATTTTCTACGAAGATCTTTATCGGTCGATCCGCATAACAACATATGTTGTCCCTTTGTCATCGGTATGTTACTTGCCCGAGATTCGATCGTCGGTATCCAATACCTAGTTCAATCTCGCTACGCAAGTCTCTTTACTCGCTCCGTAATACATCATCTCACAACTAACTCATTAGTTGTAGTGCTTGCAAGGCTTCAGTGATGTGCATTACCGAGAGGGCCCAGAGATACCTCTCCGACAATCGGAGTGACAAAACCTAATCTTGAAATACGCCAACCCAACATCCGCCTTTGGATACACCTGTAGTACTCCTTTATAATCACCCGATTCGCCAGACGCTTGGTAGTACCCAAAGTGTTCCTCCGCAAACGGAGTTGCATAATCTCATAGTTACAGAACATGTATAAGTCATGGATAAAAGCAGAGCAACATACTAAATGATCGTGTGCTAAGCTAAGGAATGGGTCATGTCAATCGATCATTCTACTAATGATGTGACTTTGTTAATCAAATAACAACTCTTTGTTCATGGTCGGAAACATAACCATCTTTGATTAACAAGCTAGTCTAGTAGAGGCTTACTAGTGACATGTTGTTTTGTCTATGCATTCACACATGTACCATGTTTCCTGTTAATACAATTCTAGCATGAATGATAAACATTTATCATGAAATAAGGAAATAAATAATAACTTTATTATTGCCTCTAGGGCATATTTCCTTCAGCCTCCCACTTGCACTAGAGTCAATAATCTAGATTACAAAGTAATGATTCTCACACCCATGGAGTCTTGGTGCTGATCATGTTTTGCTCGTGGAAGAGGCTTAGTCAACGGTCTGCGCTACATTCAGATCCGTATGTATCTTGCAAATCTCTATGTCTCCCATCCGACTAAGTCCCGGATGGAATTCAAGCGCCTCTTGATGTGCTTGGTCCTCTTGTGAAATCTGGATTCCTTCGCTAAGGCAATTGCTCCAAGATTGTCACGAAGATTTTCATTGACCCGATGCACTAGGTATGACACCTAGATCGGATATGAACTCCTTCATCCGCACTCCTTCATTAGCTGCTTCCGGTTGCTATGTATTCCGCTTCACATGTAGATCCCGCCACGACGCTTTGTTTAGAACTGCACCAACCGACAGCCCTCCGCTTAGTGTAAATACGATCCGGTCTCGCGATTTAGAATCGTCCGGATCGTTGTCAAAGCTTGCATCAACGTAACCGCTTATGATGAGCTCTTTGTCACCTCCATATACGAAAACATATCCTTAGTCCTTTTCGTATTTCAGATGTTCTTGACCGCTGTCCAAAGATCCACTCGGATTACTTTGGTACCTCCTGCCAGGCTTATAGCAAGGCACACATCAGTCTGTACACAAGATTGCATACATGATAGAGCCTATGGCTGAAGCATAGGAACATCTTTCATTTTCTCTCTATCTTCTGCAGTGGTCGGGCATTGAGTCTTACTCAACTTCACACCTTGTAACACGTGCAAGAACCCTTTCTTTGCTTGATCCATTTTGAACTTTTTCAAAATTTTGTCAATGTATGTGCTTTGTGAAAGTCCAATTAAGCGCCTTGATCTATCTCTATAGATCTTAATGCCTAATATGTAAGCAGCTTCACCGAGGTCTTTCATTGAAAACTCTTATTCAAGTATCCCTTTATGCTATCCAGAATTCTATATCATTTCCGATCAGCAATATGTCATCTACATATAATATCGTAAATGCTATAGAGCTCCCACTCACTTTCTTGTAAATACAAAGCTTCTCCATAAGTCCAGATAAACCCAAATGCTTTGATCACACTATCAAAGCGCTTATTCCAACTCCGAGATGCTTGCACCAGTCCATAGATGGATCATTGGAGCTTGCATACTTTGTTAGCTCCTTTTGGATCGATAAAACCTTCTCGTTGCATCATATACAACTCTTCTTCCGTAAATCCATTCAGAATGCAGTCTTTACATCCATTTGCCAAATTTCATAATCATAAAATGCGCAATTGCTAACATGATTCGAAGGACTTAAGCATCGCCACGGGTGAGAAGGTCTCATCGTAGTCAATCCCTTGAACTTGTCGAAACCTTTTGCATAAGTCGAGCTTTATAGACAGAAACATTACCGTCGCCGTCCTTCTTCTTGAAGATCCACTTGTTTTCTATTGCTTGCCTACCCTCGGGCAAGTCAACCAAAGTCCACACTTTGTTTTCATACATGGATCCCATCTCGATTTCATGGCCTCAAGCCATTTTATGGAATCTGGGCTCACCATCGCTTCTTCATAGTTCGTAGGTTCATCATGATCTAGTAGCATGATTTCCGAATAGGATTACCGCACCACTCGTGCGGATCTTACTCGTTGATCTACGAGGTTCTCGTAGTTACTTGATCCAAGTTTCATGATCAACATCATCAACTTCCTCACTACTTGGTGTAGGTGTCTCGTAAACCAGTTTCGTGATTTAACTACTTTCAAGTAAGGGAGAAGGTACTATTACCTCATCAAGTTCTACTTTCCTCCCACTCACTTCTTTCGAGAGAAACTCCTTCTCTAGAAAAGATCCATTCTTAGCAACGAATGTCTTGCCTTCGGATCTGTGATAGAAGGTGTACCCAACTGTCTCCTTTGGGTATCCTATGAAGACACATTCTCGATTTGGGTTCGAGCTTATCAGTTGAAGCTTTTTCACATAAGCTTCGCATCCCCAAACTTTAAGAAACGACAACTTTGGTTTCTTGCCAAACCACAGTTCATAAGGTGTCGCTCTCAACGGATTTCGACGGTGTTCTATTCAGGTGAATGCGGCCGCCTCTAGAGCATAACCCCAAAACGATAGCGGTAAATCAGAAGAGACATCATAGATCGCACCATATCTAGTAAAGCACGATTCGACGCTCGACACACCATTACGCCAGGTGTTCCGGTGGCGGAGTTGCTAAACTATTCCGCATTGTTTCAAATGTAGACCAAACTCAGAACTCAAATATTCACCTCCACGATCGATCGTAGAAATTTAATTTTCTTGTTACGATGATTTTCAACTTCACTCTGAAATTCTTTGAACTTTTCAAACGCTTCAGACTTATGTTTCATTAAATAGATATACCCATATCTGCTTAAGTCATCTGTGAAGGTGAGAAAATAACGATATCCGCCACGAGCCTCAACATTCATCGGACCACATACATCTCAGATGTATGATTTCCAACAAATCTGTTGCTCTCTCCATAGTACCGAGAACGGTGTTTTAGTCATCTTGCCCATGAGGCACGGTTCAAGTGCCAAGTGATTCATAATCAAGTGACTCCAAAAGTCCATCAATATGGAGTTTCTTCATGCGCTTTACACCGATATGACCTAAACGGCAAGGCCACAAATAAGTTGCACTATCATTATCAACTCTGCATCTTTTGGTTTCAACATTATGAATATGTGTATCACTACTATCGAGATTCATCAAAATAGACCACTCCTCAAGGGTGCATGACCATAAAAGATATTACTCATATAAATAGAACAACCATTATTCTCGATTTAAATGAATAACCGCCTCGCATCAAACAAGATCCAGATATAATGTTCATGCTCAACGCAGCACCAAATAACAATTATTTAGGTCTAAAACTAATCCCAAGGTAGATGTAGAGGTAGCGTGTCGATCGCGATCACATCGACTTTGGAACCATTTCCCACGCCAGCATCGTCACCTCGCCCTTTGCCGTGTTCGCTATCCGTAGTCCCTGCTTCGAGTTGCAAATATTAGCAACAGAACCAAGATCAAATACCCAGTGCTACTTGAGCTCTAGTAAGGTACACATCAATAACATGTATATCACATATACCTTTGTTCACCTTGCCATCCTTCTTATCCGCCAAATACTTGGGGCAGTTCCGCCTCAAAGGACCAGTCTGCTTGCAAGAGAAGCACTCGCCAGGTTTAGGGCCGACTTGGGTTTCTTCTCCCGAGCAAAGAACTTGCTTGTCGTTCTTCTTGAGATTCCCTCTTCTTCCTTTACCTTTCTTCTTGAAACTAGTGGTTTTATTGACCATCAACACTTGATGCTCCTTCTGATTTCTACCTCCGCAGCCTTTAGCATTGCGAAGAGCTCGTATAGTTTTCACTAACCCTTGCATATTATAGTTCATCACGAAGCTTTTGTAGCTTGGTGGCGGTGATTGAGAATTCATCAATGACACAATCATCCGGAAGATTAACTCCCAATTGTGTCAAATAGTACCCGGACATTCCGAGTATATGCTCACTAATGTAACTATTCTCCTCCATCTTGCAGCTATAGAACTTATTGGAGACTTCATATCTCTCAATCCGGGCATTCTGTTGGAATATCAACTTCAACTCTGGAACATCTCATATGCTCCATGACGCTCAAAACGCCGTTGAAGCCCCGGTTCTAAGCCGTAAAGCATGGCACATCAACTATAGAGTAGTCATCAGCTTTGCTCGCCAGACGCTCTTAACGCCGCCGCCAGATCTCATCTGATCGAGTTCGCACCTAGCGGTGCATCCAGACGTAACTCTTCAGGCAGCAATGAGGATGATCTCGTTACGGACCCAATCCGTAATTGCTACCATCATCTTTCAACTTTGCTTTCTCAAGGAACGCATTAAAATTCAACGGAACAACAAACGAGCCATCTATCTACAATCAACCATAAACAAGCAAGATACTATCAGTACTAAGTTCATGATAAATTTAAGTTCAATTAATCATATTACTTAAAAACTCCCACTTAGAAAGACATCTCTAGTCATCTAAGTGATCACGTGATCCAAATCAACTAAACCATAACCGATCATCACGTGAAATGGAGTAGTTTTCAATGGTGAACATCTTATGTTGATCATATCTACTATATGATTCACGCCGACCTTTCGGCCTCCGTGTTCCGAGGCCATATCTGCATATGCTAGGCTCGCAAGTATAACCCGAGTATTCTGCGTGTGCAAAACTGGCTTGCACCCGTTGTAGATGGACGAGAGCTTATCACACCCGATCATCATGTGGTGTCCAGGCACGATTTAACTTTGGCAACGGTGCATACTCAGGAGAACACTTCTTGATAATTTAGTGAGAGATCATCTTATAATGCTACCGTCAATCAAAGCAAGATAAGATGCATAAAAGGATAAACATCACATGCAAATCAATATAAGTGATATGATATGGTCATCATCATCTTGTGCTTCATGATCTCCATCTTGCAAAGATCTCCATGATCACCATCGCCACCGCGCGACACCTTGATCTCCATCGTAGCATCGTTGTCGCCTCGCCAAACTTATGCTATTACGACTATCGCTACCGCTTAGTGATAAAGTAAAGCATTACAGGTATGCATTGCATTGCATACAATAAAGCGACAACCATATGGCTCCAGCCAATTGCCGATAACTTCGTTACAAAACATGATCATCTCATACAATAAAATATAGCATCACGCCTTGACCATATCACATCACAACATGCCCTGCAAAAACAAGTTAGACGCCCTCTACTTTGTTGTTGCAAATTTTACGTGGCTGCTACGGGCTTTAAGCAAGAACCAGTCTCACCTACGCATCAAAACCACAACGATATTTCACAAATAGACTCCGCTTTTAACCTTCTTCAAGGACCGGCGAGCCACACTCAGTTCAACTAAAGTGAGAGAGACAGCACCCACCAGTCACCTTTAAGCAACGAGTGCTCAGAGCGGTGAAACCAGTCTCGCGAAGCGTCACGCGTAATGTCGGTCAGGGCCGCTTCATCTCACAATACCGCTGAACCAAAGTATGACATGCTGGTAGGTAGTATGACTTGTATCGCCCACAACTCACTTGTGTTCTACTCGTGCAAAACATCAAACCATAAAAGCTAGGCTCGGATGCCACTGTTGGGGAACGTAGTAATGTCAAAAAATTTCCTACGCACACGCAAGATCATGGTGATGAATAGCAACGAGAGGGGAGAGTGTTGTCTACATACCCTTGTAGACCCGAAGCGGAAGCGATCACAATGTAGAGGAAGTAGTCGACGTTCTCCTCGCGATCCGACCGATCCCGGCGCCACATCTGACGCCCGAGTTCTTGACACACGACAGCTCGATGACGCCCCTCAGACTCGATCCAGCCGAGTGTCGAGGGAGAGTTCCACAAGACGACGGCGTGGTGACGATCTTGATGTTTCACTGCAAGAGGTTTCGCTTAAGCTTCATGACGGTATAACCGAGGTGGAATATGGTGGAGGGGGCACCGACACGGCTAAGGAACGATCCAAAGATCAACTTGTGTATTCCAAGGTGCCCCCTGCCCCGTATATAAAGAAGCAAGGGGAGGGGCCAGGCCAAGGGAGGCGCTGGCCAGGAGTCCTACTCCTCTCGAGTAGGATTCTCCAATCCTAGTTGGACTAGGATTCCTGAGGGGGAAAGAGAGAGAGGGGGCGGCCCTTCTCCTAGTCCTAGTAGGACTAGGGAGGGGGAGGCGCGCGCCCACCCAGGGCTGGCCCTTCTCCTTTCCACTAAGGCCCATCGAGGCCCATTTACCTCCCGGGGTTCCAGAACCTCCCTAGATCCGAGAATTCCGTTTTCGCCCGAACCATTCCAACTCCAAACATAGGCTTCCAATATATCAATCTTTATGTCTCGACCATTTCGAGACTCTCGTCATGTCCGTGATCACATCCGGACTCAACTTCTTCGTACATCAAAATACATAAACTCATAATAACCGCCATCGAAACCTTGTTGCGTGCGGACTTACGGTTAGAGAACAATGTAGACATGACCTAGAACTATTCACGGTCAATAACCAACAGCGGACCTGGATGCCCATATTGGTTCCTACATTTTCTACGAAGATCTTTATCGGTCGACCGCATAACAACATACGTTGTCCCTTTGTCATCGGTATAGTTACTTGCCCGAGATTCGATCGTCGGTATCCAATACCTAGTTCAATCTCGTTACCGGCAAGTCTCTTTACTCGTTCCGTAATACATCATCTCACAACTAACTCATTAGTTGTAGTGCTTGCAAGGCTTCAGTGATGTGCATTACCGAGAGGGCCCAGAGATACCTCTCCGACAATCGGAGTGACAAAACCTAATCTTGAAATACGTCAACCCAACATCTGCCTTTGGATACACCTGTAGTACTCCTTTATAATCACCCGATTACGCTAGACGCTTGGTAGTACCCAAAGTGTTCCTCCGCAAACGGAGTTGCATAATCTCATAGTTACAGGAACATGTATAAGTCATGGATAAAAGCAGTAGCAACATACTAAATGATCGTGTGCTAAGCTAAGGGAATGGGTCATGTCAATCAGATCATTCTACTAATGATGTGACTTTGTTAATCAAATAACAACTCTTTGTTCATGGTCAGGAAACATAACCATCTTTGATTAACAAGCTAGTCTAGTAGAGGCTTACTAGTGACATGTTGTTTTGTCTATGCATTCACACATGTACCATGTTTCCGGTTAATACAATTCTAGCATGAATGATAAACATTTATCATGAAATAAGGAAATAAATAATAACTTTATTATTGCCTCTAGGGCATATTTCCTTCACTTGCGTCACCTGTGATGGGTACAGGCAGGTCCCGCATCATCGCCTGTAGATGGTCTTGGGCGTCCACGCCCGGGGCCCCGCCATGGCTGATGACGAGCACCTCGGTGACGGTGCCGCCGCCGCTATCCACATGAGGGAGCGAGTCGTCGATGACCACCATATTGGTGGGGAAGGCGTCGAGGGATGCCGTGTCGGAGTCGACAAGCATCGGGTCGGTAAAGCCGATCGACTCCAAGTCAGAGGCGTGCTCGTTGGCGATGTCGAGCTTGCCAAGGAGATCGATGAGGCAGCTTGTCAGAGTAATGGGCCACGGGTAGGCTCACCCGAGTCCCTGAAATTGTCAGGACTTTGGGCCAGCTCCGCCTAGCTGGGCCCCAAGCCGAAGCTCCGCCCTCTGGGGGCCGGCTGGCTCAACGGCCACCTACCAGAGGGCGGCCAACCCTAACCTACAGCACTATGGCTGGCCGTTTCCAGCCGGCCGGCCTCTTGAGAGGGCGGCATCAGGCACGCGGCCACCTCGCGGCCTCGGTGCAACCGAGCCCCCATCGAGAGTACAAGCAAGAGCATGGCTACAGTAAAGCACGTTGCCCCCAGCGTACGGAAAAGCATGGCTACAGTGCTTCGTACAGGCGGAGATCTCCGCACGGCGGGGCACTGTGCAATGTCTCCCCTGATGTCGCTCCGAGCAGGCGAAACGCTGTTCCCCACGACGGCCTGTCGGTACGGCCTGCTAGCCGCAGGCCCTACCAGACAGTGACCCCGCCGAACGCGGCGGACGCCCAACCAGCCGGGCTTGGGAAGGGCTGGCCTCCAACAGGCGGCCGTCCCTTGCCCCGAGGCAAGCACACCATTACTCTGACGAGACCGGGTGTGGCTATAGTAACCTCCCACCAGCAGGCGGGACTGTAGCCACGCTAAGATGACCAAGCCCTCGTCAGACAGCATAGCTACAGTAAGCAGCCACCAACCCGCCGGCAGACCCCACCAGGCGGCGGGCCCCAGTAGTCGGCGGAGAAGCCGGAGGCTCAAGACACTGACAGACGGGCCCCAGCAGCCGGCCCGATTACCATTGTACCCCTGGGGGGCGGGCCTATAAGCCCCCCAGGCCACCCATGCAAAGGGTTCCAAATCTGATAGAACTAGCCAGTTAACTAGGGCAGGGAAGAGCTAGCCTTGCCTTCTCCTACCTCTAGACACAGCTCAAGGAGCACCTTGTATCACTAGTGCCTTAGGGCATCTCCAGCCGCGCCCCCAAGAAGGCCTCTCCAGGCGTTTTTTTCGTGGGCGCGAAAAATGGCCTGGCCGCCCCAGAGCTCAGAGCCTGACGCCCGGCTTGGGCCGAAAACAGCGCCGGCGGACCCAGCCCGAACCCGACGCGCTGGGGGGCGCTCGGGGGCGCCGAGCGAACTTTTTTGGCGCGAAGAAACCGTGGGCCCGACGCATCAGCGACACGGATTACTTCTCGCCCTTCGTCGTCCTCATCGCCTCGCTTCATGGCGAATCAATGCCAAAGCTGCTGCGCTGCCGCTACCGTCAGCTGCGCCATTGATGCTTCACGGCGGCGCAGATGAAGGCCGGACGACGTGCGCCGCGCTCGCCTCGCCGCGCCAGACGCCGACGGTGCCACATGTGTGGGCGCGCGTCGGCCTATATATGCCGCGCCCGGCGCACTCGGTCGTCTCACACTTCCCATCCGCAGCTGTTCCTCCTCCCTCTCTCTCTCCTTTCGCCTCTCCAGCTTCAAAACCAATGGCGAACGCTTCCCGGCGAAGCGCCGCGGCGAACAGCTTCGCCGCCGCCATCTCATGAAGACGAGGCTCGCCTTTACGAGGCCGAGTACCCGTCCCGCCGACATGCGGTGCCCGGCGTGGAGGATCAGCGCGGGCGCGCATCGGTGCCCCGATACCCACCGGCGCGATGCGGCGGCGGAGATCGCCGCATCCACTCGAACCTGCCGCGGCGGCGAGGGAGTCGCCACGGACGCCTCGACAGCCCGCCGTGGGAGCCGATTCGCCGCCGCCACGCCCAGCAGCCGGAGGCCACCAATGGCGCATGCCCTCCGGCAGTGTAACTCCGCCGCCGGCGTCGATGGTGGGCGTGCTGTGGCGCACGCTGACGCCGCCTCGAGTACATCGAGGGCGGCAACACGCCGCGCCTCGACTACCCGCTCCCCTTCCTTTTCACGCCGCCGGGAGCTCTGACCCCGAGGCGCATGGAGACCGGGGTCCTCCTCTTCGTCCGGCGGCTCGCCTCGCCTCCGCCCGTCTGCCGAGCCCCAGAGACACTCGGTGGTCGCGCACCCGCAGCTCCGGCGTCCGTATCGGCGCCAACGTCTCGCCACCCGCCGGCCGTTTCGTCCTCGTCGAGCCCAAGCCGGAGCCCGGCCTCCCCGCGGAGTACGAGGAGATAGCCCGGCGCGACTTCTCCGACGAGGACGCCATGCAGTGGGCGCGGGACGACTACCTCCACAACGAGACGGTCCGGCAGTGCCGGGCCCTGGAGGAGATCGCCGCCCGCAAGCGCGGGCGTGAGGACGAGCGCGGCGTCGTGATCCTCGACAGCGACGACGACGACGCCCCCGGACCTTCCAACCCGCCACCGCGCCAACCGGGGGAGGGGTGTAGCAGGGACGCCGGAGGTTTAGGCGGGGGCGGGGGCGGCGACGATGACGACGACGACGACGGCGGCGGCGGCGACTACACGCGGTTCTACAGCCTCCTCGGCATGTAGCCGCGTGGGCGGGCGGCGAGGCGGGCGGCGAGGCGGCGAGGCGGGAGGCGAGGGAGACGGCGGGAGTAGCCCGCGGTTTTTTTTGTAAAATATGTTTAAGTTTGAATGAACTCGCCGTGTTTGCATTTAAATTTGAGTCGTTTTGCGCCGTGTTTGCTATTTTTACTCGAACCGTGGGCGCCGCGACTGGGGGGCATCACGCCCCCAGTGCGCGGTTTAGCGCCGGCGCGCCCCCAGGGGGCGATTTTTTGCCCCTCCTGGGGGGCCAACGGCTGGAGATGCCCTTAGTGATCATGCGAAGACCCCGCAGAGCAGGAGTAGGGGTATTATCTCCACGGAGAGCCCCCAACCTGGGTAAAGTTCGCCGGCGTACGTGTCTACGTCTTATCCCGCTTCCAGGCACCGGTGACGTTCTACTCGCTCCCACCATGATAAGCCATCCTTTGGCATATGTTGCACCCAACCCCCGACACAGCTTTTGGAGCTGGCCGCGCCCGTGCCCGGCGCGGACTCGTGGGAGAGGCGGATCTCGCCGATGAGATCAGCGAGGCAGCTCCACGCATAGGCGACTTCCATGCCATGCAGCGCGTCGGTGCAAATGCCATCAGGCGTGCCGGGTTGGCTGCGCTCGCCAGGGAGGAACAAGGTTCCCATCCAGAGCAGATCTCTGGACGACGGTGCACCTAGCCCCACGGTGGGCGTCAAATGTTGGGTGGTTGGTGCGACATATGCCAAAGGATGGCTAATCATGGTGGGAGCTAGTAAGACGTTGCCGGTGTCTGGAAACAGGATAAGGCGTAGACATGCACGCCGACGCATCTTACCAAGGTTCGGGGCTCTCCTAGGAGATAATACCCCTAGTCCTGCTCTGCGGCGTCTCCGCATGCTCACTAGATCAACATGTAGCTACATGATTGCTCCTTGAGCTGTCTAGATAAAGGAGGAAGAAGGGCGAGGCTAGCTCTACTCCTCTCTACGTGTGTGTAGTTCTAAGAGGCTGAACCCTTTGCATGGGTGTCCTGGTGGTTTATATAGGCCTACCCCCCAGGGGTACAAAGGTAATCCGGCCGGGTGTAGGCCCGGGCCGTCATTGTCTATGGTCGTCGGCTTCTCCGCCGGCTGCTGGGTCCACCGTCTGGTCGGTCCCGCCGGCTGTCGGGCTCTCGACCGACAGGTAGGGCATGCCACTCGTGGGTCCTGTCGACTGCTCATCATTGTAGCCCTGCCTCTGGTGACGAGGGCTTGGTCGGGGGGAGCGTGGCTACAGCACCGCCGCCTGGTGGGCGTTCACTGTAGCTACACCACATCCTATCTGGTTAATGGCGCACAAACTTCAAGGGAGGGGGAGGGCCGGCTGCTGGGAGCCGTCCTCCCCCTTACGCCGACTGGTCAGGGCTAGCCGCCTTTTGGCATCTCACGGACAGGTAGGGCCTGCCGCCTGCGGGCCGTACCGACAGCCCATCGTAGGAGCATGGCTGCCCCTGCCACGGGTGACGTCATGCATGGGTAACGTGGCAACAGTGCCGCGTCGGGCTAGGGATGGCCGCCCGGTACGCTGCACTGTGGCCACGTCCGCCCCTGGATTCGGGGGTGGCAGGCTGTACTGTAGCCACGTTCCGTCTCGTCGCCATTATGTGGGTGCAGACTTTGAGGGCGCGTGAGTGGGCCGCCTGCTAGGAGTCGGCCGCTTTGGTGGCCGCCTGTCTGGAGACGGCCGATCTGGTGGCCGCCAGCTTGAAATCGGACCGCGTCGGGGCCGCTCTTTGAGCCCAGCCGCCTTCCTGCAGCCGGCCGCTTGGACCAGCCGGTCTTAAGAAGGCGGTCCTTTGTCTTTGATGCTTGAGGGGCGCAGCCAGCCCCGATGTCTTGAAACATCATGGGGAGCAGACAGGGCTACCCGTGGTCATCTACTCGGACATCAAAATACGAGCTTTTAGAAAAACGAGTCATAGTCGTTTCTCTCAAAACGAGTTCTGTGTATACTTGAGTCGTGTCGTCCACGTACGGCCTATTTTGATCGATGGACCAACATTGGCGAGTTCCAGAAGTCATCATGCTAGTGGCCACGCCGGCGGCGCGGTTCCAACGCCGGCACCGTCATACATGCTAATGGCCGCACCGGCGGCGCGGTTCCAACGCCGGCACCATGACAATGGTAACATTGAGCTTGTTGGCATTGACGAGGCGACGGTGGACAACAACGAACTACTGCAAGAGTTGGTTCGACATGCCCATGCTCGGCATCACCGTGCCCAGCTGGGCCACGCCTCCACCCTGCTGTGCACCGGTGTCGCTGCCACTGCTGCTTCCGCCTGCTGCGTGGAATCGTGTCCAACCCTCACAGGGTTTCCAGCAGGTCAGCACCATGGCCTATGCTCTCGTGCTCATTCTTGTGGGCAGCGTCAACATGGAAGCCATTGTTGTGCTCCAACTACGTCCAGTGTACTGGTGTATGCATACTACAATCTCGTCCTCGTCACGCAACATGCAGCAAGCAGCATGCAGAGACAGGGGACACTGGAAGCATGCAGGAGGCGATCAGCAGAGAGAGTCATGCCTGTGGGAGGAGCGGGAGGCCTAAACGTGTTATCCCATCTTTTTCCATCCAAACGAGTTATTATATAGCCAGATCTTAACAGAAAAAACTAACAAAAACAGGTTTTCCTAAAAATCCTCTAAAATCCAGTTTTCCAAGATCTCACGTCTAATACTTCATATCCAAAAAAACACTTAACAAATCAGCTAAATAAAAGGCAAAACAAACCAATCAGGGTTGACACTGCTACTCTATATAGAATCAGTTGGACGAGAGAGAAAAAACTCTGTACCAAACATCCATTAGTCACCGTATATATCCGTCAGGCACAAAGTAGCTTGCCATGCCGTCGCCGGCATGGGCAACAGCCGCAGCCGCTGCCGCTGCTGCAGCGCCCAGCGAGTTCCACCTGTTCGAGGTCGTCGGCTACTCCCGTGCCAAAGATTTACCAACTGGCATGGCAATAGAATCTTCCCCATTCATGCTGGGCGGTTATCGTTGGGTTATCGAGATCTTCCCCAATGGTAGAGTCCCGGAGGACGCCGATTTCATGGCTCTCTCTTTCACTCTCATCCAGGATGTCACGCGCCCTCTGAAAGTGCACGCCCTGTTCACTTTCGTCGACCAGGTTGCATATCATGATCCTAGAGTTGTTCGTACAAATCCGATAACTCACGTGCCTAGCAGAGTCTGCATGGGCTGCCCCAAGTACATTGCGAGGGAGGCCTTCGAAAGGTCTGAGCATCTCAAGAACGATTGCTTGACCGTCCGGTGGGAACTCATCATCGTCGAGGATGGGCTTCAGCACTAGAGCCTCGTCAGATTGCGCAAGATGCAACCGATCGAGATGTCAGGGTTTAGGTTGAGTAATAATTTTATGTACATCAGGTTACAGTGTTTGTAGAATTCATGCATCAGGATTTGTACAAACCGCAACAATGAAAGTATTGTCGACTTGCAGCAGCAGTATTTGCTATCTCTTCTGTTCTAACTCAGCAATTTGCTTGCTGTTACTGTATCAGGCCTCTGTTTTCATATCTATGATGCAAATCATGTCCACTTTTACAGAGAAACTCATTAGAATATCAGTTAGTTGATGCCTTGCTTTTGATTCCTGTAAGAGCACCTCTAACCAATCCCTTATATAATGACTAAAAATTCCGTTTTTCTTTTTCTGTTCTAAACTGTACCTAAGCGGTGTTAGTGTATATGAGCGACTTCGATTGTACCGTGTTCAAAAAACAGTAAGACCCTACACTCGGTAGGAATCGTTTTCTCCTTTTTTTGACTTTTTTTGGTGCATCGTGATTAAAGGTTTTGACGTGTGTAATTCTGGGGAGCAGAGAGTGTACGACCTACGATGCGTGGGTGAACATTGCGTTTTAGAGGAGATGTGACTAGGAAATCGCTCGACTCGACTCGCCCAGGTCGCACTCACGGGTGGCTGGGTGAAACCCTAGCCGCCACCAGCACCCCCTTCCCTCGCCGCCGCCGGAGGGCACTGCCGGGCGAAGCCCGGTTGGCGTCGGAGGCAGCGGGCCTCTTCTCCCTCCTCCCCTGGTGGTCGCGGCGCGAGACAAGGAGAGCATGCGGGGAGCATGTGAAGGAAATATGCCCTAGAGGCAATAATAAAGTTATTATTTATTTCCTTATTTCATCATAAATGTTTATTATTCATACTAATTGTATTAACCGGAAACATAATACATGTGTGAATACATAGACAAACATAGTGTCACTAGTATGCCTCTATTTGACTAGCTCGTTAATCAAAGATGGTTAAGTTTCCTAACCATAGACATGAGTTGTCATTTGATTAACGGGATCACATCATTAGAAGAATGATGTGATTGACTTGACCCATTCCGTTAGCTCAGCATTTGATCGTTTAGTAATGTTGCTATTGCTTTCTTCATGACTTATACATGTTCCTATGACTATGAGATTATGCAACTTCCGTTTACCAGAGGAACACTTTGTGTGCTACCAAATGTCACAACGTAACTGGGTGATTATAAAGGAGCTCTACAGGTGTCTCCGAAGGTACATGTTCGGTTGGCATATTTCGAGATTAGGATTTGTAACTCCGATTGTCGGAGAGGTATCTCAAGGCCCTCTCGGTAATGCACATCACTATAAGCCTTGCAAGCAATGTGGCCAATGAGTTGGTTACAAAAAATGATGCGTTACGTAACGAGTAAAGAGACTTGCCGATAACGAGATAGAACTAGGTATTGGATACCGACGATCGAATCTCGGGCAAGTAACATACCAATGACAAAGGGAACAACGTATGTTGTTATGCGGTTTGACCCAAAAAGATCTTCGTAGAATATGTGGGAGCCAATATGAGCATCCAGGTTCCGCTATTGGTTATGTACCGGAAACATGTTTCGGTCATATCTACATTGTTCTCGAACCCGTAGGGTCCGCACGCTTAAGGTTTCGATGACAGTTATATTATGAGTTTATGAGTTTTGATGTACCGAAGGAATTCCGAGTCCCGGATGAGATCGGGGACATGACGAGGAGTCTTGAAATGGTCGAGACGTAAAGATCGATATATTGGACGACTATATTCGAGTTCGGAAAGGTTCCAATGATTCGGTATTTTTCGAGTACCGAGAGTTACGCGAATTCGCCGGGAGTATATGGGCCTTATTGGGCCATACGGGAATAGAGGAGCGAGGCCAAAGGAAGGAGGCCTGCGCCCCCTCTGGTCCGACTGGACAAGGGCGAGCCCCATTTTCCTTCTTCCTCTCCCTCTTCCCCTTCTCCTACTCCAACAGGAAGGAGGAGTCCTACTCCCTGGGGAGTAGGACTCCCCTTGGCGCGCCCCCTCCTAGGCCGGCCGCCCCCTCCCCCCTTGCTCCTTTATATACGGGGGCAGGGGGCACCTCTAGGCACAACAACAATTGATCCTTTGGATCTCTTAGCCGTGTGCGGTGCCCCCCTCCACGATAATCCACCTCGATAATATCGTATCGGTGCTTAGGCGAAGCCCTGCGTCGGTAGAACATCAAGATCGTCACCACGCCATCGTGCTGACGGAACTCTCCCTTGACACTCGGCTGTATCGGAGTTCGAGGGATGTCATCGAGCTGAACGTGTGCTAGAACTCGGAGGTGCCATAGTTTCGGCGCTTGATTGGTCGGGACATGAAGACGTACGACTACATCAACCGCATTGTTCTAACGCTTCCGCTTTTGTTCTACGAGGGTACGTGGACACACTCTCCCCTCTTGTTTCTATGCATCACCATGATCTTGCGTGTGCGTAGGAATTTTTTTGAAATTACTACGTTCCCCAACAGTGGCATCCGAGCCAGGTTTTATGCGTAGATGTTATATGCACGAGTAGAACACAAGTGAGTTGTGGGCGATACAAGTCATACCGCTTACCAAAGATGTCATACTTTGGTTCAGCGGTATTGTTGGATGAAGCGCCCGAACCGACATTACGCCAGACGCTACGCAAGACTGGTTTTACCGCCGTGCTTTGCACACAGGTGACTAGCGGGTGTCTGTTTCTCCAACTTTAGTTGAACCGAGTGTGGCTACGCCCGGTCCTTGCGAAGGTTAAAACAGCACTAACTTGATGAACTATCATTGTGGTTTTGATGCGTAGGTATGAACGGTTCTTGCTCAGCCCGTAGCAGCCACGTAAAACTTGCAACAACAAAGTAGAGGACGTCTAACTTGTTTTGCAGGGCATGTTGTGATGTGATATGGTCAAGACGTGATGAGATATAAGTTGTTGTATGAGATGATCATGTTTTGTTGAAGTTATCGGCAACTGGCAGAAGCCCTATGGTTGTCTCTTTGTTGCATAAGATGCAAGTGCCAAATAATTGCTTTACTTTATCGCTATGCGATAGCAATAGTTGCAAGAGCAATAGTTGGCGAGACGACCATGTGATGACACATTGTTATAGATCAAGATGATGAAGATCATGGTGTCGTGCCGGTGACGATAGAGATCATGATAGTACTTTGGAGATGGAGATCAAAGACGCAAGATGATCATGGCCATATCATGTCACATATTTTGATTACATATGATGTTTATCTGTTATACATCTTATTCTGTTTTGTTTGACGGTAGCATTTTAAGATGATCTCTCACTAATTATCAAGAAGTGTTCTCCATGAGTATGCACCGTTGCGGAAGTTCTTCGTGCTGGGACACCACGTGATGATCGGGTGTGATAGGCTCTACATTCAAATACAACGGGTGCAAAACAGTTGCACACGCGGAATACTCAGGTTAAACTTGACGAGCCTAGCATATACAGATATGGCCTCGGAACACAAAGACCGAAAGGTCGAGCGTGAATCATATAGTAGATATGATCAACATAATGATGTTCACCATTGAAAACTACTCCATCTCACGTGATGATCGGACATGGTTTAGTTGATTTGGATCACGTGATCACTTAGATGACTAGAGAGATGTTTGTCTAAGTGGGAGTTCTTAAGTAATATGATTAATTGAACTTAAATTTATCATGAACTTAGTCCTGGTAGTATTTTGCAAATTATGTTGTAGATCAATCTTGCATTGTTGCTTTCATATGTTTATTTTGATATGTTCCTAGAGAAAATTGTGTTGAAAGATGTTAGTAGCAATGATGCGGATTGGATCCGTGATCTCAGGTTTATCCTCATTGCTGCACAGAAGAATTATGTCCTTAATACACCGCTAGGTGACAGACCTATTGCAGGAGCAGATGCAGACGTTATGAATGTTTGGCTAGCTCAATATGATGACTACTTGATAGTTTAGTGCACCATGCTTAACGGCTTAGAATCGGGACTTCAAAGACGTTTTGAATGTCATGGACCATATGAGATGTTCCAGGAGTTGAAGTTAATATTTCAAGCAAATACCCGAGTGGAGAGATATGAAGTCTCCAACAAGTTCTATGGCTAAATGATGGAGGAGAATCGCTCAACTAGTGAGCATGTGCTCAGATTGTCTGGGTACTACAATCGCTTGAATCAAGTGGGAGTTAATCTTCTAGATAAGATAGTGATTGACAGAGTTCTCTAGTCACCATCACAAAGTTAGTAGAACTTTGTGATGAACTATAGTATGCAAGGGATGACGAAAACGATTCCCGAGCTCTTCGTGATGTTGAAATCGACGAAGGTAGAAATCAAGAAAGAGCATCAAGTGTTGATGGTTGACAAGATCACTAGTTTCAAGAAAAGGGCAAAGGGAAAGAAAGGGGAACTTCAAGTAGAATGACAAGCAAGTTGTCACTCCCACGAAGAAGCCCAAAGCTGAACCAAAGCCTGAAACTGAGTGCTTACACTGCAAAGGAAATGGTCACTGGAAACTGAAATACCCTGAATATTTGGTGATAAGAAGGATGACAGAATGAACAAGGGTATATTTGATATACAGGTTATTGATGTGTACCTTACTAGTGTTTATAGTAGCCCCTGAGTATTTGTTACTTGTTCGGTTGCTAAAAATTAGTGACTCGAAACAGGAGTTACAGAATAAACAGAGACTAGTTGAGGGTGAAGTGACGATGTGTATTGCAAGTGGTTCCAATATTGATATCATCATCATCGCACACTCCCTATACTTTCGGGATCAGTGTTAAACCTAAATAAATGTTATTTGGCGTTTGCGTTGAACATGAATATGATTTGATCATGTTTATTGCGATACGGTTATTCATTTAAAGTCAAAGAATAATTGTTGTTCTATTTACATGAATAAAACCTTCAATGGTCATACACCCAATGAAAATAGTTTGTTGGATCTCGATCGTAGTGATACACATATTCATAATATTGATGCCAAAAGATGCAAAGTTAATAATGATAGTGCAACTTATTTGTGGCACTGCCGTTTTGGTCATATCGGTGTAAAGCGCATGAAGAAACTCCATAAAGATGGATTTTCGGAATCACTTGGTTATGAATCATTTGATGCTTGCGAACCGTGCCTTTTGGGCAAGATGACTAAAACTCCGTTCTTCGGAACATTGGAATGAGCTACTGACTTATTGGAAATAATACATACCGATGTATGCGATCCAATGAGTATTGATGCTCGTGGCGGGTATCGTTATTTTCTGACCTTCACAAGATGAATTGAGCAGATATGAGTATATCTACTTAATGAAGCACAAGTCTGAAACATTTGAAAAGTTCAAAGAATTTCAGAGTGAAGTGGAAAATCATCGTAACAAGAAAATAAAGTTTCTGCAATTTGATCGCAGAGACAAATATTTGAGTTACGAGTTTGGTCTTCAATTAAAACAATGTGGAATAGTTTCACAAACTCATGCCACCTGGAACACCACATCTTAATGGTGTGTCCGAACGTCATAGCAGTACTTTATTGGATATAGTTCAATCTATGATGTCTCTTACCGATTATCCACTATCGTTTTGGGGTTATTTATTAGAGACAGATGCATTCACTTTAAATAGGGAACCATCAAAATCCGTTGAGACAACGCCTTATGAACTATGGTTTGGCAAGAAACCAAAGTTGTCGTTTCTTAAAGTTTGGGGATGCGATGCTTATGTGAAAAAATTTAAACCTGATAAGCTCGAACCCAAATCGGAGAAGTGTGTCTTCATAGAATACCCAAAGGTAACTATTGGGTACACCGTCTGTCACAGATCCTAAGGCAAGTTATTTCTTGCTAAGATGGATCCTTTCTAGAGAATAAGTTTCTCTTGAAAGAAGTTAGTGGGAGGAAAGTAGAACTTGATGAGGTAATTGTACCTTCTCCCTTATTGGAAAGTAGTTCATCACAGAAATAAGTTTCAGTGATTCCTACACCAATTAGTGAGGAAGTTAATGATGATGATCATGAAACTTCAGATCAAGTTGCTACCAAACCTCGTAGGTCTTCCAAAGTAAGATCCGCACCAGAGTGGTACGATAATCATATTCTGGAAGTCATGTTACTAGACCATGATAAACCTACGAACTGTGAGGAAGCGATGATGAGCCCAGATTCCGCGAAATGGCTTGAGGCCATAAAATCTGAGATACGATCCATGTGTGAGAACAAAGTATGGACTTTGATTGACTTTCTCGATGATCAGCAAGCCATGTTAAATAAATGGATTTTCAAGAGGAAGACAGACACTGATAGTAGCGTTACTATCTACTAAGCTCAACTTGTTGCGAAAGGTTTTCGACAAGTTCAAGGTGTTGAATACGATGAAATTTTCTCACTCGTATCGATGCTTAAGTCTGTCTGAATCATGTTAGCAATTGCCATATTTTATGAAATCTGGCAAATGGATGTCAAAACTGCATTCCTTAACGGATTTTTTAAAGAAGAGTTGTATATGATGCAACCAGAAGGTTTTGTCAATCCTAAAGGTGCTAATAATGTGTGCAAGCTCCAGCGATCCATTTATGGACTGGTGCAAGCCTCTCGGAGTTGGCATATACGCTTTGATGAGTTGATCAAAGCATATGGTTTTATACGCACTTTTCGTAAGCCTGTATTTACAAGAAAGTGAGTGGGAGCTCAGAGCATTTCTAATATTATATGTGGATGACATATTGTTGATTGGAAATGATATAGAAATTCTGGATAGCATGAAAGTATATTTGAATAAGAGTTTTTCAAAGCAAGACCTCGTGAAGCTGCTTACATTGAGCATCAAGATCTATATAGATAGATCAAGACGCTTGATAAGATTTTTCAATGAGTACATACCTTGATAAATTTTTGAAATAGTTCAAAATGGAACAGTCAAAGAAGGAGTTCTTGCCTGTGATGCAAAGGTATGAAGTTGAGTAAGACTCAAGACCCGACCATGGCGTAAAATAGAAAGAGAATGAAAAGTCATTCCCTATGCCTCACCATAGGTTCTATAAAGTATGCTATGTCTTGTGAACTGCACCTATTGTATACCTTGCTCGAGTTTGACAAAGGAATACAATTTTGATCTAAGAGTAGCTCACTGGACAGCGGTCAAGAATATCCTTAGTGAGGACTAAGGAGATGTTTCTCGATTATGGAGGTGATAAAAGAGCCCGTCGTAAAAAGTTACAACGATGCAAGATTTTACACCAATCCATATGACTCTAAGTCTCAATCTGGATACATATTGAAAGTGGGAGCAATTAGCTAGAGTAGCTCCGTGCAGAGCATTGTGGACATAGAATATTTGCAAAATACATACGGCTCAATATGATGCACTGCTGACTAAACTTCTCTCACAAGCAAAACATGATCATACCTTAGTACTCTTTGGGTGTTAATCACATAGCGATGTGAACTAGATTATTGACTCTAGTAAACCCTTTGGGTGTTGATCATATGACAATGTGAACTATGGGTATTAATCACATATAGATGTGAATATTGACGTTAAATCACATGGCGATGTGAACTAGATTATTGACTCTAGTGCAAGTGGGAAACTGAAGGAAATATGCCCTAGAGGCAATAATAAATTTATTATTTATTTCCTTATTTCATGATAAATGTTTATTATTCATGCTAGAATTGTATTAACCGGAATCATAATACATGTGTGAATACAAAAACAAACATAGTGTCACTAGTATGCCTCTACTTGACTAGCTCGTTAATCAAAGATGGTTAAGTTTCCTAACCATAGACATGAGTTGTCATTTGATTAACGGGATCACATCATTAGAAGAATGATGTGATTGACTTGACCCATTCCGTTAGGTTAGCACTTGATCGTTTAGTATGTTGCTATTGCTTTCTTCATGACTTATACATGTTCCTATGACTATGAGATTATGCAACTCCCGTTTACCAGAGGAACACTTTGTGTGCTACCAAATGTCACAACGTAACTGGGTGATTATAAAGGAGCTCTACAGGTGTCTCCAAAGGTACATGTTGGGTTGGCATATTTCGAGATTAGGATTTGTCACTCCGATTGTCGGAGAGGTATCTCTGGGCCCTCTCGGTAATGCACATCACTATAAGCCTTGCAAGCAATGTGGCCAATGAGTTGGTTACGTAATGATGCATTATGTAACGAGTAAAGAGACTTGCCGGTAACGAGATTGAACTAGGTATTGGATACCAACGATCGAATCTCGGGAAAGTAACATACCGATGACAAAGGGAACAACGTATGTTGTTATGCGGTTTGACCAATAAAGATCTTCGTAGAATATGTGGGAGCCAATATGAGCATCCAGGTTCCGCTATTGGTTATTCACCGGAAACATGTTTCGGTCATGTCTACATTGTTCTCGAACCCGTAGGGTCCGCACACTTAAGGTTTCGATGACAGTTATATTATGAGTTTATGAGTTTTGATGTACCGAAGGAGTTCGGAGTCCCGGATGAGATCGGGGACATGACAAGGAGTCTCGAAATGGTGGAGACGTAAAGATCGATATATTGGACGACTATATTCGGAGTTCGGAAAGGTTCCGAGTGATTCGGTTATTTTTCGGAGTACCGGAGAGTTACGGGAATTCGCCGGGGAGTATATGGACCTTATTGGGCCATACGGGAATAGAGGAGAGAGACCAAAAGGAAGGAGGCATGCGACCCCCCTCTGGTCCGAATTGGACAAGGGACGCAGCCCTCTTTTCCTTCTTCCTCTCCCCCTCTTTCCCCTTCTCCTACTCCAACAAGGAAGGAGGGAGTAGGACTCCCCTTGGCGCGCCCCTCCCCCCTTGCTCCTTTATATACGGGGGCAGGGGGCACCTCTAGGCACAACAACAATTGATCCTTTGGATCTCTTAGCCGTGTGCAGTGCCCCGCTCCACGATAATCCACCTTGATAATATTGTAGCGGTGCTTAGGCGAAGCCCTGCGTCGGTAGAACATCAAGATTGTCACCACGCCGTCGTGCTGACGGAACTCTCCCTCGACACTCGGCTGGATCGGAGTTCGAGGGACGTCATCGAGCTGAACGTGTGCTAGAACTCGGAGGTGCCGTAGTTTTGGTGCTTGATTGGTCGGGCCGTGAAGACGTACGACTACATCAACCGCGTTGTTCTAACGCTTCCGCTTTCGGTCTACGAGGGTACGTGGACACACTCTCCCCTCTCGTTGCTATGCATCACCATGATCTTGCGTGTGCGTAGGTATTTTTTTGAAATTACTACGTTCCCCAACAGCATGGCACTCTCGCAGGGCTGCGTGGCGGCGTCTCAGGCCGACGGGCCTTAGGCACGACGGTGTGACGGTGTGGCGGAGGCTGCATCGTGAAGATGGTGGGGTGGGTTGGTGCAGGCGTTGCGGCTGGCTCTATGCCAGCTCCGCCAGATCCGGCGGCTGGCGACGCAAGTTGCGGCGGCGCGGCTGGAGGTGCCTGCTGGGGCGTGCCGGCTGGACTTCATCCCTCCCTAGTCGTTCAGAGGTGGCGTGGCTGGAGGGTGCCTGCTGGGCTTGAGTCTGATCCGCCCGGATCTCGCCCTGGTCGCCAACAGACGGCTCGGGTGGTGGCAGCGGCCGTCGTAGTCTATGCACGGCTGGGCTGCAACGGCATGGTGGCAGCCCTTGGTGCTGGTGCGGGTCATTTCACGATGGCGGCCGGATTTGCTCCGGTGTTGGTCCATTCACGCACGTCTCTGGTGGTCTCTGGTGCCCTCTAGCGGCTACATGTTGTGGCCGGTCGGGTACCTCGCGTTGTTGGGCGGGTGGCCGGGATGGATCAGATGCAGATCTAGGCCGGGAGCTATGTTTGGGCGCTAGGGGTGGAGATTGGAGAGGTGGTGGGAGAGATATGGGTGGCGCCAATGTTGTCGGGTCACCCGTCACCGCTAGGGGTGTTGGGCGTCGATTTGATCCGCGCCCGCTTCACCTATTCTCTGACTCGGTGGCTCCCTGATCGATTTGGTCTTCCCGATCATTAGCGACTTTGTAGGCGGTCGGAGCTTGCTAGTAGGTTCATTGCTAGCAGTCATGGAGGTCCTATGGGATTTCGGGTTTCCCTGGGCGGCGGCCCGGGTGGTGGGAGCTGTGATGTTTGTGGGCTGAGCTCACAGCTCAGGTGCGGGCGTTTAGCGGGCATGGCCGCATGGGCGGTGTGGTGACTGGTTTTGGGACGTGTTGTGGCGGTGTGCGGCTCTGGTCTCATGTACTTGGCCGTGCCATGGGCGAAGGCGGAGTATGCTTACCAGGGTGAAACACTCTGTCTAGCTTTGGCCAAACTGGCGATGGCGGCACCTGCACACGTCGTTATCTTCGTTATGGTTGCTCCTTGGCCTTCGTTTTCTCTGGATGAAACTCTTGATCTTTGGATCGGACAGTGGTAGTGCATCGGTGTCGTGTCCTTCCTGAGGGCACCATCTTGGAGCTCATGGTTTCATCGCCTCTCAACTTCACCTTTTCGCGGTATCTTCACTAAAAAGGCTCCGAAAGCTCCGTAGTGTTGCTTACTATCATTTTGCAGTGCCTCGAGTCGCTCGGTGTGTTCTTGGTGTAGCCCTTTGGCACCTATGTATCTAGCCTTGGGTGCGTATAGGTGTTGGGGTGTTGTGTTATGTTTCGATCAATTCAAATGTTGGTTGGTGCTTTATACATAAAGCGGGGCGAAAGCCTTTTTTGGTAACATTGCGATTTATGCCACGGTACGGTTTGTTCTTACCTTCTCACCTTTTCTATGCGTGTCCAGATCTCCATGAGATAGAAAATAGTCTTGATAACCCACAAGTATATGGGATCGCAACAGTTTTCGAGGGTAGAGTATTCAACCCAAATTTATTGATTCGACACAAGGGGAGCCAAAGAATATTCTCAAGTATTAGCAGTTGAGTTGTCAATTCAACCACACCTGGAAAACTTAATATCTGCAGCAAAGTATTTAGTAGCAAAGTAGTATGGAAGTAACGGTAACGGCGGCAAAGGTAAAAGTAGCAGCTTTGTAGTAATTCTAACAGTGGCAATGGAAAAGTAAATAAGCAAAGATCAATATGTGAAAAACTCGTAGGCATTAGATCAGTGATGGAGAATTTTGTCGGATGCGATTCCTCATGCAACAGTTATAACATAGGGTGACATAGCACTAGCTCCAGTTCATCAATGTAATGTAGGCATGTATTCCGAATATAGTCATAGGTGCTTATGGAAAAGAACTTGCATGACATCTTTTGTCCTACCCTCCCGTGGCAACGGGGTCCTATTGGAAACTAAGGGATATTAAGGCCTACTTTTAATAGAGTAGTGGACCAAAGCATTAACACTTAGTGAGTACATGAACTCCTCAAACTACGGTCATCACCGGGAGTGGTCCCGATTATTGTCACTTCGGGGTTGCCGGATCATAACCCATAGTAGGTGACTATTGACTTGCAAGATAGGATCAAGAACTCACATATATTCTTGAAAACATAATAGGTTCAGATCTGAAATCATGGCACTCGGGCCCTAGTGACAAGCATTAAGCATAGCAAAGTCATAGCAATATCAATCTCAGAACATAGTGGATACTAGGGATCAATCCCTAACAAAACTAACTCGGTTACATGATAAATCTCATCCAACCCATCACCGTCCAGCAATCCTACGATGGAATTACTCACGCACGGTGGTGAGCATCATGAAACTGGTGATGGAGGAAGGTTGATGATGACGAAGACGACGGATTCCCCTCTCCGGAGCCCCGAACGGACTCCTGATCAGCCCTCCCGAGAGAGATTAGGGCTTGGCGGTGGCTCCGTATAGTAAAACATGATGAATCATTCTCTTTAATTTTTTTCTCCCCGAATGTGAATATATAGAGTTGGAGTTGAGGTCGGTGGAGCCTCAGGGGGCCCACTAGACAGGGGGCGCGCCCATGGGGGGTAGGCGCGCCTGTTGGAAATATGCCCTAGAGGCAATAATAAAATGGTTATTATTATATTTCCTTGTTCATGATAATTGTCTATTGTTCATGCTATAATTGTATTAACTAGAAATCGTAATACATGTGTGAATACATAGACCACAACATGTCCCTAGTGAGCATCTAGTTGACTAGCTCGTTGATCAATAGATGGTTATGGTTTCCTGACCATGGACATTGGATGTCATTGATAACGGGATCACATCATTAGGAGAATGATGTGATGGACAAGACCCAATCCTAATTTCCGTTGACCATGAGATTGTGCAACTCCCGGATACCGTAGGAATGCTTTGGGAGTACCAAACGTGACAACATAACTGGGTGGCTATAAAGGTGCACTACAGGTATCTCCGAAAGTGTCTATTGGGTTGGCACGAATCGAGACTGGGATTTGTCACTCCGTATGACGGAGAGGTATCTCTGGGCCCACTCGGTAATGCATCATCATAATGAGCTCAATGTGACTGAGTAGTTAGTCACGGCATCATGCATTATGGAACGAGTAAAGTGACTTGCCGGTAACGAGATTGAACGAGATATTGGGATACCGATGATCGAATCTCGGGCAAGTAACATACCGATAGACAAAGATACGGGATTGACTAAATCCTCGACATTGTGGTTCATCCGATGAGATCATCGTGGAACATGTGGGAGCCAATATGGGTATCCAGATCCCGCTATTGATTATTGGCCGGAGAGGTGTCTCGGTCATGTCTGCATGGTTCCCGAACCCGTTGGGTCTACACACTTAAGGTTCGGTGACGCTAGAGTTGTTATGGGAAATAGTATGTGGTTACCGAAGGTAGTTCAGAGTCCCGGATGTGATCCTCGACGTCACGAGGAGTTTCGGAATGGTTCGGCGGTGAAGATTGATATATTGGACGAAGGGTATTGGAGTCCGGAAGTGTTCCGGGGGTACCAGGCTATGGCCAACATGACCGAAAGGTGTTTCGGGAGCCCCGACAAGTGTTGGAGGGCCTCATGGGCCAAAGGAGAAGGGGCAAACCAGCCCACTAAGGGGTGGTGCTCCCCACACACCCTTTCCCACGTTATTTGGGGAGGTGGGGCGCCTCCACCTGGCTTGGGAGGCAATCCTCCACCTGCTTGGCTTGGGGGGCAAGTCTCCATAGGATTTTCCCTAGGGAGATCCAATCTGCTTGGCCGCCGCCCCCTAGGGGAAACCCTATGGCGCCTCCCCCTCTCCCCTTGCCCCTATATATAGTGGAGGGATGGGAGGGCAGCCGCACCTCTTCCCTGGCGCAGCCCTCTCCCTCCTCCAACACCTCCTCCTCCTCCGTAGTGCTTGGCGAAGCCCTGCTGGAGAACCATGAGCTCCACCACCACCACGCCGTCGTGCTGTCGAATTTCTCCCTCAACTTCTCCTCTCCCCTTGCTGGATCAAGAAGGAGGAGACGTCCCCGGGCTGTATGTGTGTTGAACGCGGAGGCGCCGTCCGTTTGGCGCTAGATCGGATCTTCCGCGATTTGAATCGCCGCGAGTACGACTCCATCAACCGCGTTCTTGTAACGCTTCCGCTTAGCGATCTTCAAGGGTATGAAGATGCTCATCCTATCCCTCTCTTGTTGCTAGAATCTCCATAGATTGATCTTGGTGATGCGTAGAAAATTTTGAATTTCTGCTACGTTCCCCAATAGTGGCATCATGAGCTAGGCCTATTGCGTAGATTCTATGCACGAGTAGAACACAAGTAGTTGTGGGCGATGGTTTGTACAATTTGCTTACCGTTACTAGTCCTATCTTGATTCGGCGGCATTGTGGGATGAAGCGGCCCGGACCGACCTTACACGTACGCTTACGTGAGACAGGTTCCACCGACTGACATGCACTTGTTGCATAAGGTGGCTAGCGGGTGCCAGTCTCTCCCACTTTAGTCGGATCGGATTCGATGAAAAGGGTCCTTATGAAGGGTAAATAGCAATTGGCATATCACCGTTGTGGCTTTGTGTAGGTAAGAAACGTTCTTGCTAGAAACCCGCAGCAGCCACGTAAAACATGCAACAACAATTAGAGGACGTCTAACTTGTTTTTGCAGGGTATGCTATGTGATTTGATATGGCCCAAAAGAATGTGATGAATGATATATGTGATGTATGAGATTTATCATGATCTTGTTGGGGAACGTAGTAATTTCAAAAAAATTCCTACGCACACGCAAGATCATGGTGATGGCATATCAACGAGAGGGGCGAGTATTGTCCACGTACCCTCGTAGACCGTAAGCGGAAGCGTTATGACAACGCGGTTGATGTAGTCGTACGTCTTCACGATCCGACCGATCCAAGCACCGAACGTACGGCACCTCCGTGTTCAGCACACGTTCAGCTCGATGACATTCCCCGGGCTCCGATCCAGCAAAGCGTCGGGGATGAGTTCCACAAGACGATGGCATGGTGACGATGATGATGTTCTACTCAGCAGGCTTCGCCTAAACTCATGACGATATGACCGAGGTGGAATATGGTGGAGGGGGCACCGACACGGCTAAGGAACGATCTGTAGATCAACTTGTGTGTTCTAGGGTGCCCGCTGCCCCGTATATAAAGGAGCAAGGGGAGGGTGCGGCCGGCCCTAGGAGGAGGCACGCCGAGGAGTCCTACTCCCACCGGAGTAGGACTCCCCCTTCCTAGTTGGATTAGGACTTGGGGAGGGAAAGAGGAAAGGGGCGCCGCCCCTTCCTTGTCCTATTCGGACTAGAGGGAAGGGGGGGCGCGGCCTACCCTGGCCGGCCCTCCTCTTCTCCCTCATGGCCCACTAAGGCCCATTAACCCCTGTGAGGGTTCCGTAACCCCGGTGTTCCTAAGAAAATCCCGATTTCATCCGGAACTATTCCGATGTCCAAACATAGGCTTCCAATATATCAATCTTTATGTCTAGACCATTTCGAGACTCCTCATCATGTCCGTGATCACATCCGGGACTCCGAACAAACTTCAGTACATCAAAACTTATAAACTCATAATAAAACTGTCATCGTAACGTTAAGCATGCGGACCCTACGGGTTCGAGAACTATGTAGACATGACCTAGAACTATTCTCGGTCAATAACCAATAGCGGAAACTGGATGCTCATATTGGCTCCTACATATTCTACGAAGATCTTTATCGGTCAAACCGCATAACAACATACGTTGTGCCTTTGTCATTGGTATGTTACTTGCCCGAGATTCGATCGTCGGTATCCAATACCTAGTTCAATCTCGTTACCGGCAAGTCTCCTTACTCATTATGTAATGCATCATTCCATAACTAACTCATTAGCTACATTGCTTGCAAGGCTTATAGTGATGTGCATTATCGAGAGGGCCTAGAGATACCTCTCCGACAATCGGAGTGACAAAACCTAATCTCGAAATACGCCAACCCAACATGTACCTTTGGGGACACCTGTAGTACTCCTTTATAATCACCCAGTTACATTGTGACGTTTGGTAGCACCCAAAGTGTTCCCCCAGTAAACGGGAGTTGCTTAATCTCATAGTTACAGGAACATGTATAAGTCATGAAGAAAGCAATAGCAATATACTAAACGATCAAGTGCTAGGCTAACGGAATGGGTCATGTCAATCACATCCTTCTCCTAATGATGTGATCCCATTAATCAAATGACAACACATGTCTATGGTTAGGAAACATAACCATCTTTGATAAACGAGCTAGTCAAGTAGAGGCATACTAGTGACACTATGTTTGTCTATGTATTCACACATGTATTATGTTTTCGGTTAATACAATTCTAGCATGAATAATAAACATTTATTATGATATAAGGAAATAAATAATAACTTTATTATTGCCTCTAGGGCATATTTCCTTCAGTCTCCCACTTGCACTAGAGTCAATAATCTAGTTCACATCGCCATGTGATTTAACACCAATATTCACATCTGTATGTGATTAATACCCATAGTTCACATCATCATGTGATCAACACCCAACGGGTTTGTTCACATCGCTATGTGATTAACACCCAAAGAGTACTAAGGTATGATCATGTTTTGCTTGTGAGAGAAGTTTAGTCAACGGGTCTGTCATATTCAGAGCCATATGTATTTTGCAAATATTCTATGTCCACAATGTTCTGCACGGAGCTACTCTAGCTAATTGCTCCCACTTTAAATATGTATCCAGATTGAGACTTAGAGTCATCTGGATTGGTGTAAAAGCTTGCATTGTTGTAACTTTTTACGACTGGCTCTTTTATCACCTCCATAATCGAGAAACATCTCCTTAATCCTCACAAAGGATATTCTTGACCACTGTCCAGTGATCTACTCTTAGATCAAAATTGTATTCCTTTGTCAAACTCAGATTAAGGTATACAATAGGTCTGGTTCACAACATAGCATACTTTATAGAACCTATGACTGAGGCATAGGGAATGACTTTTCATTCTCTTTCTATTTTCTGCCACGGTCGGGTCTTGTGTCTTACTCAACTTCACACCTTTGCATCACAGGCAAGAACTCCTTCTTTGACTTTTCTATTTTGAACTATTTCAAAAAATTATCAAGGTATGTACTCATTGAAAAAAATCTTATCAAGTGTCTTGATCTATCTATATAGATCTTGATGCTCAATGTGTAAGCAGCTTCAGTGAGGTCTTTCATTGAAAAACTTTTATTCAAGTATCCCTTTATGCTATCCAGAAATTCTATATCATTTCTGATCAACAATATGTCATCTACATATAGTATCAGAAATGCTACAGAGCTCCCACTCACTTTCCTGTAAATACAGGCTTCACCGCAAGTCTGTATAATACTATATGATTTGATCAACTTATCAAAGCTTATATTCCAACTCTGAGATGCTTGCACCAGTCCATAGATGGATCGCTGGAGCTTGCACATTTTGTTAGTACCTTTAGGATTGATAAAACCTTCTGGTTGCATCGCATACAACTCTTCGTTAAGAAAACCATTAAGGAATGCAGTTTTGACATCCATTTGTCAGATTTCATAAAATGTGGCAATTGCTAACATGATTCGGACAGACTTAAGCATCGCTATAGTTGAGAAAATCTCATTGTAGTCAACACCTTTGAACTTGTCAAAAACCCTTTTGCGACAAGTCGAGCTTTGTAGATAGTAACACTACTATCAGCATTTGTCTTCCTCTTGAAGATCCATTTATACAATATGGCTTGCCGATCATCGGGCAACTCCACCAAAGTCCACACTTTGTTCTCATACATGGATCCCATCTCAGATTTCATGGCCTAAAGCCATTTCGCGGAATCTGGGCTCATCATCGCTTCCTCATAGTTCGTAGGTTCATCATGGTCCAGTAATATGACTTCCAGAATAGGATTACCGTACCACTCTGGTGTGGATCTTAATCTGGAAGATCTAGAAAGTTCGGTAGTAACTTGATCTGAAGCTTTATGATCATCATCATTAGCTTCCTTACTAATTGGTGTAGGAATCACTGGAACTGATTTCTGTGATGAACTACTTTCCAATTCGGGAGAAGGTACAAATTACCTTATCAAGCTCTACTTTCCTCCCACTCACTTCTTTCGAGAGAAACTCCTTCTCTAGAAAGGATCCATTTTTAGCAACGAATATCTTGCCTTCGGATCTGTGATAGAAGGTGTACCCAACAGTTTCCTTTGGGTATTCTATGAAGACGCACTTCTCTGATTTGGGTTTGAGCTTATCAGGATGAAAATTTTCACATAAGCATCACAGCCCCAAACTTTAAGAAATGACACTCTTGTTAAACCATAGTTCATAAGGTGTCGTCTCAACGGATTTAGATGGTGCCCTTGTTAACGTGAATGCAGTTGTCTATAATGGATAACCCCAAAACAATAGTGGTAAAACAGTAAGAGACATCATAGATCACACCATATCAATAAAGTGCGGTTACGACGTTCGGACACACCACAACGTTGTGGTGTTCCAGGTGGCGTGAGCTGTGAAACTATTCCACATTGTTTTAATTGAAGACCAAATTCGTAACTCAAACATTCGTCTCCACGATCAGATCGCAGAAACTTTATTTTCTTGTTACGATGATTTTTCCACTTCACTCTAAAATTCTTTGAATCTTTCAACTATTTCAGACTTATGTTTCATCAAGTAGATATACCCATATCTGCTCAAATCATCTTGTGAAGGTCAGAAAATAATGATACTTGCAACGAGCGTCAACACTTATTGGATCGCATACATCGGTATGTATTATTTCCAATAAGTCAGTAGCTTGTTCCATTGTTCCGTAGAACGGA
This sequence comes from Aegilops speltoides, assembly GCA_021437245.1. Classification (NCBI taxonomy): domain Eukaryota; kingdom Viridiplantae; phylum Streptophyta; class Magnoliopsida; order Poales; family Poaceae; genus Aegilops; species Aegilops speltoides. The sequence goes on along the minus strand of CM038142.1, from coordinate 89,680,915 downwards.
GTTTTACTCATATTTCCCAAAAGGCACGGTTCGCAAGCATCAAATGATTCATAACCAAGTGATTCCAAAAATCCATCTTTATGGAGTTTCTTCATGCGCTTTACACCAATATGACCCAAACGGCAGTGCCACAAATAAGTTGCACTATCATTATCAACTTTGCATCTTTTGGCATTAATATTATGAATATGTGTACCACTACGATCGAGATCCAACAAACTATTTTCATTGGGTGTATAACCATCGAAGGTCTTATTCATGTAAACAGAATAATAATTATTCTTTAACTTCAAGTGAATAACCGTATCGCAACAAACATGATCAAATCATATTCATGCTCAACGCAAACGCTAAATAACATTTATTTAGGTTTAACACTAATCTCAAAAATATAGGGAGTGTGTGATGATGATCATATCAATCTTGGAACTATTTCCAACACTCATCGTCACTTCCCCTCAACTAGTCTCTGTTTATTATGTAACTCCTGTTTTGATTTACTAATCTTAGCAACCGAACAAGTATCAAATACTCAGAGGCTACTATAAACGCTAGTAAGGCACACATCAAACACCTGTATATCAAATACACCCTTGTTCACTTTGCCATCTGTAAGGGCATATTTATCCCAAGTGGTTTTGGTGATTGATGACAATGCTTTTGCAGACTAATCGTGTGTGTTAAGTTCTTTCAGAGATTCATCCATTGGCACGAGACAATTTCCTCCCCTCAGTGTTTTATTCAAGACGGTGTACCTCCTTCGTTTCGTTGTTGGTGGACTAGTTTCATAGGAGTCACCATACTATCAGAGGGGATCCGCTTTGGTAAGACTAGGGTGGAATCAACACGTACACATCCCTATCACACCCGTCGTCTTCCTTTTGCATCTTTGGAGCTGCCCTTCTCTCCGTACACCTTGCTTACGTGCGGTAGTAGTACCGCTGATCTCACAGCGGTAGTACTGCCAAAGCTCTCCAGCGGTAGTACCACTCCATGAAGCGGTAGTACCGCTCTCGGCGGTAGTACCACTCCGCAGGGCGGTAGTACCGCTTGCGGGCTTCGGCCGTAGTACCGCAACTGTTCCGCGCTACTACCGCCTCGATTCGAGACCGCTGTTTTCTCGTGTCGGGTTTTGCGGTACTAGAAGCGGTAGTAGAAGCGGTAGTACCGCTTCAAGCGGTAGTACCGCTCTTCTCCCGCGGTAGTACCGCTCTGGGGCCAGGGCCCTGTCTTCCTCGCTAGCGCGGTAGTACCGCTGGGTAGGGAGCGGTAGTACCGCTCTTAGCGGTAGTACTGCCCTGCCCTAGCGGTAGTACCGCTCTGTGCGGGGCTGCTCAGTGGGGTAACGGTGGGAATTGTTCCCCCACTATATAAAGGTGTCTTCTTCCTCCTAGTTGACTCACCTCTTCCCCCAAAAGCTCAATTGTTGCTCCAAGCTCCATTTTCGCCCGATCTCTCTCCCTAGCCAATCAAACTTGTTGATTTGCTCGGGATTGGTTGAGAAGGCCCAGATCTACACATCCACCAAGAGAAATTTGATTTCCCCCACTTATCCCTAGCGGATCTTGTTACTCTTGGGTGTTGAGCACCCTAGACGGTTGAGGTCACCTCGAAGCCATAATCCATTGTGGTGAAGCTTCGTGGTGTTGTTGGGAGCCTCCAAGTGTTGTGGAGATAGCCCCAACCTTGTTTGTAAAGGTTCGGTCGCCGCCTTCAAGGGCACCAATAGTGGAATCACGGCATCTCGCATTGTGTGAGGGTGTGAGGAGAATACGGTGGCCATAGTGGCTTATTGGGGAGCATTGTGCCTCCACACCGCTCTAACGGAGACATACTTCCCTTTAAAAGGAAGGAACTCCGGTAACACATCCTCGTCTCCACCGGCTCCACTCTTGGTTATTTTGTGCCTTTACTTTTGCAAGCCTACTTGTTTTACATTCTTTGCTTGCATGTGTGCTACTTGTTATTGCATCATATAGGTTGCTCACTTAGTTGCACATCTAGACAACCTATTTTGTTGCAAAGTTTAATTTGGTAAAGAAAAGCTTAAAAAAATTGTTAGTTGCCTATTCACCCCCCTCTAGTCAACCATATCGATCCTTTCAATTGGTATCATAGCCTCGTCTCTTTTTAAGGGCTTTACCGTCCAAAGAGTATGGTTGATGTCGTAGATGAGGTGGGAGAGCACTCCGGTGCGAATCCGATCTCATCTACGGGAGATGGGGGTAACTCGATGTCACGTGAGGTATTCAATGTGGCTTTGGAAACATTGAAAACCTCCATGACGACCGAGGTCAAGGACATGTTTAAGGAATTCCTAGAAGGACTTAAACAATCTACCTCGCCGATGAAAGTGGGTGATCCCACCAACAAGGTGACGGATGCTACCTGCGACAAGGGGGAAGCTAACATTGAAAAGAGTCCTTCTATTAGTGGTAGAAATGGTACCGGCATCTTTGCCCATGTGGAACCTCCAATTTATGGAGGGCCAATCCCCTCCACTCATTTGAATCATGCCGGTCCTCCTCCTAAATATGAGAAACATGAAGATTTTGATTATTGGGTCTATCGCTTTAAGCGTCACTTAAAACATGTGAACACTAACCTTTGGAGAATCATTGAAGAAGGTTTTTATCCTCTTGACCCAAGCAACTTCACCCCTCGAGAAGCTGTGGACAATCAATTCAATGAGAGTGCTCTCTTCATCATCCAAGATGCTATCCTTCCCGAAGATCTTCCTCACCTTCGACCGCATGTCATGGCTAAAGAAGCATGGAAATGTGTCGAGGGTCTCTATCCTGGAAGTGCTAGCATTCAACGCTCCAACTATGAAGTGGTGCAAGATGAAGCTGATGAGTTTGCAATGAAAGAAGATGAAGAACCTCGTGAGCTCTTTCGAAGAGTGACCAAACTCACGGTCGCACTCCGAGATCATGGAAGCAAGGACACGGATGACAATTGGATCAAGCGAAAGTTCCTCAAGGCCATGATGCCCTACAACAAGGCCATGTCCTCCGTCATTCGTCAACGACCGGACTTCCACTCCATGACCTCAAGTGAAGTGTTGGATGAGTTCGTTGCAATGTGCATCTTGGACAAGACCGCCGACAATGCGGTGCTCCGTTCTCAAAGGGAAAAGAAGCCTAACCTTGCTTTGAAGGCAAAGGTTATTATGGAAGAAGAGGAAGAAGTGGAAGATGAGGAAAGCAACCCCGAAGAAACAAAATTTGATTACCATGAGCACATGGCCCTTGCTTCAAGACAATTTTGGAGCAAGAAGAGTTCAAGACCCAACTTCAACAAGAACAACTCAAGTGGCGTCAAGGGAAAGCAACGAGTTAGAACTTGCTTAAACTGTGGCATTGTGAGCCATTTCGTTGCGGATTGTCCTTACGAGAAGCGGGAAGAGAACGGTGGCAAGTTCATCCAAAAAGACAAAGCTAAGTCCTTCCCCAACAAGAACAACTTCGCCAAGAAGACTCCCACTCGTGGGTTGGTGGTTCAAGAAGAATACCAAGAGGATGACGATGATGATGAAAATGAAGAAGCAATGGCCATGGCGTCCGTTGCCATTGCTACTACTCCCCGGGTGTCTCTCTTTGATTCACCCAACGAAAACATCACCGCCAAATGCCTCATGGCAAAAGCTTCAAACAAGGTAACCCCCAACATCACAACCACCATCATTACTAATCCCTCCTTGGAGGATTGCATTGATGAACATGTTGAGTCTAATGAGGAAGTGAATGAATTTGAGTCTTTTATGAATAAGCTCAAGGATAAGTCCATGAAGCACTTTGTTGCTCTCTTGGAACAACTTGGTGAGGCCAATGACATGATCGAGGCTCACGAAGAAACCATCTCTAAGATGGAAGGTCATAGTCGTGACTATGCCGATGAGATATCGGATCTCTCTAACGCTCTTGAGGAAGAGCGTGTGCATTGTTTGACTCTTGAGGAGTCACACAATGATGACCATGCTAAGTTAAAGAAAGATCTTGATCATGCTCTTGTCGTGTCTCGTGTGCTAACTTCCAAGAAGGCTAAACTTGGGGTTGATCATGCTAGACTCAAAGAGGAGTTTGAGATACTTGACAAGGCCCACAAGGTCTTGAAGGGTGCTCACACTAACCTCAAGGAGTCTCATGCTCAACTCCAAGTTAAGCTCATCAAGGAAAAGGCCACCTTTCCTCACATGGTATTAATTGATAATGCTTGTGCTACTAACCCGTGTTGTCAGCATGTGCATCTTGTGGAGGAGAATGCCAAGTTGAAAGATCAACTTGAGAAAGGCCTTGTGACATGCATTCAAGGTGAGAAGAACCTTAATGACCTTTTGAGCAATCAAAAGGAAGTTGTGGCCAAGGAAGGAATTGGGTTTGCACCCAAGTCCAAGAGCAAGAAGAAGAAGAACAACAAGACCAAACGTCCTCCTCCTCTCAAGCAAACATTTGTGAAAGAAGGAGAGGGTGCTCCTAAGGAGAAGAAGGAAAAATTGAAGGGAGTTGACATCCAAAAGGGCAAAAGCATGTCCTCAAACAAAGCCGGCGACTTCAACCCGTCATATGTGTTGTGCCGTGCTAGTGATGGACATGTTTATGCTAAATTCGTTGGTTCTCCTTATGAGTACATTGAATGGTCTATTTGGGTTCCCAAGACCCTTGTTACTAACATCAAAGGACCCATTACTAAATGGGTACTTAAAACCAAGCATTGATCTCCTATAGGTGTTTGCTTCTGGTGGGGGATCATGGTTGCTCGATAGTGGAGCAACAAATCATATGACCGGGAGCAAGGACTTGGTGGTGGACGTGCAAGAGATTCCATCTATGCTCACCAATGTCGAGTGGGGTGATGCATCACATTCTAAGGTATTGGGTCTCAGCAAGGTTGTCATTTCTCATGATCTAACGATCGAGAAAGTCATGCTTGTTGAGTCCCTTGCATACAATTTGCTTTCCGTTCGTCAACTTGCACTCATGGGTTTTGCTACATTCTTTGACATTGATACCGTGGCCCTCTTGTGGAGCAAGACTCTTAAAGTAGCCTTTGTTGGGCATGTCGAGAACGGTCTCTATGTGATTAACTTTTCGGAGCGACCCACTAAGACCGCGACATGCCTAATGGCTAAAGTTGACGTGGGATGGCTTTGGCATCGCCGTTTAGCCCACGAAAATATGAGATCTTTGCAAAATCTTCTCAAGGGGGACCATGTCCGTGGACTAACAAATGTTAGTTTTGCCAAAGATCGTGCTTGCAGTGCTTGTATCGAAGGAAAGCTTCATGAAAAGGCTCACCCTCCTTCAACCATCATCTACTCGAAGAGACCCTTGGAGCTCCTTCACATGGATCTCTTTGGGCCTCCGTCTTTTGATAGTCTTGGAGAAGAAAGTATTGCTTGGTGATTGTGGATGAGTATTCAAGATACACTTGGGTATACTTCTTAAAGAGGAAGAGTGAGACTCAACAAACCGTCATCGACTTTGCAAATGAAGCTCAACATCAACACAATGCAAAGATCTTGACAATAAGAAGTGACAACGGCACCGAGTTCAAGAACTACACCTTGGATGAGTTTCTTAGTGATGAGGGGATCAAGCACCAATATGCTGCTCCATACACCCCTCAACAAAATGGTGTTGCGGAGAGGAAGAACCGGACGTTGATGGATGCGGCTAGGACCATGATGGCGGAGTTCAAGTCACCATACAACTTTTGGGCCGAATCCATCAACACCGCATGTCATGCTTCCAAACGGCTCTATCTCCGCAAAGGCTTGAACAAGACTCCTTATGAGATACTCACCGGCAACAAGCCCAACCTCAAGTACTTCCGGGTGTTCGGTTGTAAGTGTTTCATTCTCAAGAAAGGTGTTCGTTTGTCTAAATTTGAGGCTAGAGCTCATGAGGGCATATTTGTTGGTTATGCTACAAACTCTCATGCTTACCGTGTCCTCAACAAGTCCATCGGACTCATTGAGGAGACGGTAACGTGGAGTTTGATTTAAAATAACGGCTCCCAAGTGGAGCAAAGTGGTACTTGTGATGTAGGTGATGAAATTCCTCCCCAAGCCATAAGAAGAATGGGTATTGGTCAAATTCTACCCATTGAGGAACCCTTTGTGGCCGAAGGAGAAGGACAATGCTCTACTCAAGTAGAGCCATCACCTCATCAAGACCCACACGCTTTCGAAGAACAAAGTGAAGGCCCTCAACCTCGTGAACAAGACCAAGAGCAAGATCAACCTCAAGATGGTGGTGAACCTCTAAATGATGCCCAAGGTCAAGTTCTCCCCCTCGAGCAAGTTCAAGATCAAGAGCAAGCTCAAGATCAAGAACAAGCTCAAGACGGTGCTCAAGATGATCAAGTCAACCCTCCTCCTTCCACATCCGAGGAGGAATTAGAGCGTCGTGCCGCGAAGATTGCTTCCAAGCTCACCACCCAAGGCCATCTCATGGAAAATGTGGTTGGAAGCCTAAGAAAGGGGGTAAGCACTCGTAGACAATTAGCAAACTATTGTGAACATCACGCGTTTGTCTCTTGTGTTGAACCCCAAAAGGTCTATGAGGCGCTCGAAGACTCGGATTGGCTCAATGCCATGCATGAAGAACTCAACAACTTCGAGTACAACAAAGTATGGAGATTGGTACCAAGGCCATCGGGAGACCACAACGTCATTGGGACCAAATGGATCTTCAAGAACAAGCAAGATGCTCATGGGAACATCGTTTGCAACAAGGCAAGATTGGTAGCACAAGGCTACTCCCAAGTCGAGGGTATCGACTATGGTGAAACCTTTGCTCCCGTTGCTCGTCTTGAATCCATACGTTTGTTGATTGCCTATGCTTCCCATCACAACTTTAAGTTGCAACAAATGGATGTGAAAAGTGCTTTTCTTAATGGTCCTATTAATGAGTTGGTCTATGTCAAGCAACCCCCCGAGTTCGAGGATCCCTACTTTCCGGATCATGTGTATCAACTCGATAAGGCACTCTATGGCCTTAAACAAGCCCCACGTGCGTGGTATGACCACCTTACCGAGTTGTTACAAGATCGTGGATTTGAGGTGGGGCTAATCGACCCCACTCTTTTTACTAAGAAGGTCAAAGGGGAGTTGTTTGTATGCCAACTATATGTTGATGATATTATCTTTGGTTCTCCTAACAAAGCTTTCAATGAGGAATTTGCCGCTCTCATGACCTCCAAGTTCAAGATGTCTTCGATGGGAGAGTTGAAGTTCTTCCTTGGTTTTGACATCAAACAAAGAAGAGAAGGAACCTTCATCAACCAAGCCAAATACACTCAAGACATGCTTAAAAGATTCAAGCTAAGTCATGTCAAGCCGGCTACTACATCAATGCCTACCAAGTGCCAACTTGACATCGATCCCAATGGTAAAGCGGTGGATCAAAAGGTATATCGCTCCATGATTGGCTCCTTGCTTTACCTTTGTGCATCTAGACCGGAGATCATGTTGAGTGTGGGGATGTGTGCACGGTTTCCAGCCGCACCGAAGGAAAGTCACTATGTGGCGGTCAAGCGAATCTTTCGATATTTGGCTCATACCCCAAACTTTGGCTTATGGTACCCAAGAGGAGCAAACTTCAAGCTTGAAGGATTTACAGATTCTGATTGGGCGGGAGACAAAGTGGATAGGAAGTCCACTTCCGGAGGGTGCCAGTTTCTTGGGTGCTCTTTGGTGAGTTGGTCTTCCAAGAAGCAAGTTGTGTGTCTCTATCGTCCACCGAAGCGGAGTATGTGGCGGCCGGTAGTTGTTTTGCACAACTCTTATGGATGAGGCAAACTTTAAAGGAATATGGTGTCATTTGTGACAAAGTGCCTCTTTGGTGTGACAACGAAAGTGCCATCAAGATTTCTCTCAACCCGGTGCAACACTTCAAGACGAAGCATATTGAGATTCGGTATCATTTCATCCGGTATCACATTAGGCGAGGAGAGATCGAGCTCAAGTATGTCAACACTAATGATAACCTTGCAGATATTTTCACGAAGCCCCTAGATGAAGCAAGATTTCACGAGTTAAGGCATGAGCTAAATATCATTGATTCAAGCAATGTGACTTGAACCCTTGCACCCCCCACCACACTCATCTTGCTGTCTAGTTTAGGTGTAGGCATGGACATAGGGGGAGTGTTGTTCTCTCGATGAACTCTCCCTCCCCCCATTATGCATAAAACGATCAACTCTTTCACATTATCCATTTTTGATGGTACTTGTGCTTCAAAGACGAGTTTTGGTCATGGGCCCAAGGATAATTCTTCGCGGTGCCATACCAATTGACTCAAACATAGGTGGCTCCGGCCACCGCCCTCTCTTGAGAGAGGCCAGAGCTCGCTCTTCTTTCGTATGGTTGTTTTGAAGGAGTGGGTTCCGGATCTTTGTTAGTGTGTGTGTTGTCTTGTTTGTCTTTTATTTTCTTGACCTTGCTTTCCCGTTCTTCTCGTTGTGCTTGTGTTTTTTTTGTCTAGAGGCATTTTTTTGGTTGCTGGCGGTACTACCGCTGCTGGCGAGCGGTACTACCGCCCTCCAGCGTGGTACTACCGCTGTGAGGCACGGGCAGGGGGTTATATCGGGGCAGGGGGAGTTTTCTGCTCCCCCATACCCATTCGCTCGCCCCCTCGTTCTGTTTCTCTCTCCAGCAACCGGCGCCGCGGGAGGGCTCCAATGGATCTCCCTCTCTGGGGTGTCCCTCTCCATTTCCTTTGGTGGAGACGATCCCCACCTTGTCCTCTTGCCATGGATGCCGGTATTGCCCCCGTTCCCTGTTTCTTTTTGTCTAGATTTCCAATCTAGCGTCTTAGGGGCAATAGCAGTTGCATCTCTAGATTTTTGGCCATATCTAGGCTTGAGTAGGATGGAATGCTTCTAGACATTGTGGATTAGTGTTTGGTTGGAGTATTTTTGAATTTGGTAGGATGGTAGTACCGGATCTGATCACGGTAGTTGGAACCGGCTGTTTCCCCGCCTCGAGCGGTACTACCGCTCCCCCAGAGCGGTACTACCGCTTGGTGCGGTACTACCGCTCGGAGGTTGCGATAGTACCGCCCTCTACCAATTTCCACCATATTCCTACCTTTCAGTGATCCTTTTGCTCGTGTTTTGTGGCTTATGCTCGTTCTTTCTGGTTGTTTGCGTGTTCTTGTGTGTGGTTCCAGGTGATGAGGTCCCTGAGCATCAGGCTCGTCGTGTCAACCCCGGTCGTGCCACGTCCAAGCACTACCGCACCACCGAGCCTGCCGGAGGTTCTTCAAGTGCTCCACCTCCACCTCAACTCAAGAAGAAGCCTGGGGTCAAGCCAAAGCCAGGCAAAACCGTGCCCGAAATGCAGCCAAAGGAGTTCTGGGCAAGGCGCCGCCGCAACCCGTATGAGGCTTACCAAGATCCCACTTTGGTCAACCATCCGTTTTGGAACAGGTTCCAGTTTGCCATCTTCTTCGATGTTCTCAAAGCAAAGAAGAACCTTTATGTCAACGTGCACTCCATCGACACCGACCATATGGAGCAAGATCCTGAATACTTTGATGAAGCTCTTCAGATGTGCACTCAACTGAACATTCTTGGGATCATGAAGTTCAACAAGGACTATGATGTTGATATTGTGGCCCAATTCTATGCCACGGTTCACCTTGGGACTGATGAGGACAGGACACTGACCTGGATGACCAATGGCAAGTTGCTTTCAGTCAAGTGGAAAGCGTTCATGGAGTTGATTGGAGTGCAAGATCTAGGTCTTGAGTCTTCTGTCGGCTTTCGCCCTCACGGCCACCCCAATGCCACTCACAAACAAGCTCTCTGGCCCTACTGCACTTTGAGGATCAACCATGAGACAAATAAGGAAACCTATGAGCTGCCTGCCTATCTGGATATCCTACACCGCATCTTCAGAGAGACTCTTTTCCCTCGTATCGGGAATCTGGACCAGGTTCACTCCTATCTAGTGGACATGCTTCTTTTCTGCCAGCGTGAGAAGGGACAGCACACCAGAGAGTCCTTGGATATCTCTCATGTTATGTGGTCTGAGCTGCTATCTGCTATCTCCGAGCGCAAGTGCCCGATTTATGGTCCGTTCATCATGCTGCTCATTGAGAAGGCCTTGGGTCGTGTCTACCCCAAGGTGTCACTGGAGACTGGAGAGTTGATCTCTCACGATGTCAAGTGTCTGAGGAAGAAGGATAACTGGGGCACTTAGGCCCCTAGGACTGGAGTTCCTTCATCTGCTACTGCCATGGAGACCGAGGAGGAGACTGGGGCTGATGATGATGATGATGACTACATGCCTTCTGAGGCAGAGCCCTCTTGGGCAAAGAAGCTCAAGCTCAAGATGAAGAAGTTGTTCTGCATGGAGTCTCACGGTCAGTACATGACTCATGTGGCTGAGAAGAAGGCCCGAGGTCGCCACAAGGAGCTCATGCGTCAGTTAGGTGCTACAGCTTAACGGGAGTCCGAGGACCAGCTTACCGTGGAGGAGGAGTGGATTCAGCTGCACTGCCCGTGGACCGATTCTGATGCCGAGCACTTCCAGTCTGAGGACGGTGGCGCCGATGATCTCGCTGGGCTCTGATGAGTGTGTCCCTCGTTTGCTCTCACCTGGAGCCGTAGCAACACTCCCTCTCCTTTTTGGTGTCTCGATGCCAAAGGGGGAGAGAGTTTAGGGATTTGCGTTTCGTGTCTTCCGTCTCTTGTGTTCGTGTTTTCCCTCGCATTTGCTTTGGTTGGTTTGTCTGTGAGACCTAAGTTCGAGTCATATGGTGTGAGACATAAGCTACCTTATCTTTCCAGTATCATTATCTATTATCTATGTCACTATCTAGCTTATGAGTTGCTTGCTTTTCTTGCTAAATCATCTATGCTGCTCTCATATACCTTGCTTAGATTGTTGGTCTCTAAAATGTAGGGGGAGCGTTGATCCTAGTATGTGTGCCGTGCAGTCCAAAGCACTTATCTAGATAGCACACATCTAGGGGGAGCCCATCTACATTTTAGGACGGTGGGGTTTGTACGCTTACTCTATATCATGCTTGTGCAAATCCCGTATTGTCATCAATCCACCAAAAAGGGGGAGATTTTAAGGGCATATTTATCCCAAGTGGTTTTGGTGATTGATGACAATGCTTTTGCAGACTAATCGTGTGCGTTAAGTTCTTTCAGAGATTCATCCATTGGCACGAGACGATTTCCTCCCCTCGGTGTTTTATTCAAGACGGTGTAGCTCCTTCGTTTCGTTGTTGGTGGACTAGTTTCGTAGGAGTCACCCTACTATCAAGAGGGGATCCGCTTTGGTAAGATTAGGGTGGAATAAACACGTACACATCCCTATCACACCCGTCGTCTTCCTTTCGCATCTTTGGAGCTGCCCCTTCTCTTCCATACCGCTTGCTTACGTGCGGTAGTAGTACCGCTGATCTCAGCGATAGTACCGCCGAAGCTCTCCAACGGTAGTACCGCTCCATGAAGCGGTAGTACCGCTCTCAGCGGTAGTACCGCTCCGCAGGGTGGTAGTACCGCTTGCGGGCTTCGGCCGTAGTACCGCAGCTGTTCCGCGTTACTACCGCCTCGATTCGAGACCGGTGTTTTCTCGTGTCGGGTTTTGCGGTACTAGAAGCGGTAGTAGAAGCGGTAGTACCGCTTCAAGCGGTAGTACCGCTCTTCTTCCGCGGTAGTACCGCTCTGGGGCCAGGGCCCTGTCTTCCTTGCCAGCGCGGTAGTACCGCGGTAGGGAGCGGTAGTACCGCCCTGCCCTAGCGGTAGTACCGCTCTGTGCGGGGCTGCTCAGTGGGGTAACGGTTGGAATTGTTCCCCCACTATATAAAGGTGTCTTCTTCCTCCAAGTTGACTCACCTCTTCCCCCAAAAGCTCCATTGTTGCTCCAAGATCCATTTTCACCCGATCTCTCTCCCTAGCCAATCAAACTTGTTGATTTGCTCGGGATTGGTTGAGAAGGCCCAGATCTACACATCCACCAAGAGAAATTTGTTTTCCCCCACTTATCCCTAGCGGATCTTGTTACTCTTGGGTGTTGAGCACCCTAGACGGTTGAGGTCACCTTGAAGCCATACTCCATTGTGGTGAAGCTTCATGGTGTTGTTGGGAGCCTCCAAGTGTTGTGGAGATAGCCCCAACCTTGTTTGTAAAGGTTCGGTCGCCGCCTTCAAGGGCACCAATAGTAGAATCACGGCATCTCGCATTGTGTGAGGGCGTGAGGAGAATACGGTGGCCCTAGTGGCTTCTTGGGGAGCATTGTGCCTCCACACCGCTCTAACGGAGACGTACTTCCCTTTAAACGGAAGGAACTCCGGTAACACATCCTCGTCTCCACCGGCTCCACTCTTGGTTATTTCGTGCCTTTACTTTTGCAAGCCTACTTGTTTTACATCCTTTGCTTGCATGTGTGCTAGTTGTTATTGCATCATATAGGTTGCTCACTTAGTTGCACATCTAGGCAACCTATTTTGTTGCAAAGTTTAATTTGGTAAAGAAAAGCTTAAAAAAATTGTCAGTTTCCTATTCACCCCCCTCTAGTCAACCATATCGATCCTTTCACCATCCTTCTTAACCACCAAATATTTAGGGCATTTCCGCTTCCAGTGACTATTTCCTTTGCAATGTAAGCACTCAGTTTCAGGCTTTGGTCCAGCTTTGGTCTTCTTCACGGGAGTGACAACTTGTTTGCCATTCTACTTGAAGTTTCCCTTTCTTTCCCTTTGCCCTTTTCTTGAAACTAGTGGTCTTGTCAATCATCAACACTTGATGCTCTTTCTTGATTTCTACCTTCGTCGATTTCAACGTCACGAAGAGCTCGGGAATCGTTTCCGTCATCCCTTGCATACTATAGTTCATCATGAAGTTCTAGTAACTCAGTGATGGTGACTAGAGAATTCTGTCAATCACTATCTTATCTGGAAGATTAACTCCCAATTGATTCAAGTGATTGAAATACCCATACAATCTGAGCACATGCTCACTAGTTGAGCGATTCTCCTCCATCTTTTAGCTATAGAACTTGTTGCAGACTTCATATCTCTCAACTCGGGTATTTGCTTGAAGTGTTAACTTCAATTCCTGGAACATCCTATATGGTCCATGACGTTCAAAACATCTTTGAAGTCCCGATTCTAAAGCCGTTAAGCATGGTGCACTAAACTATCAAGTAGTCATCATATTGAGCTAGCCAAACGTTCATAACGTCTGCATCTGCTCCTGCAATAGGTTTGTCACCTAACGGTGCATCAAGGACATAATTCTTCTATGCAGCAATGAGGATAAATCTCAGATCACGGATCCTATCCGCATCATTGCTACTAACATCTTTCAACACAGTTTTCTCTAGGAACATATCAAAATAAACATATGAAAGCAACAACGCGAGCTATTGATCTATAACATAATTTGCAAAATACTACCAGGACTAAGTTTATGATAAATTAAAGTTCAATTAATCATATTACTAAAGAACTCCCACTTAGATAGACATCCCTCTAATCTTCTAAGTGATTACGTGATCCATATTAACTAAACCATAACCAATCATCACGTGAGATGGAGTAGTTTTCAATGGTGAACATCACTATGTTGATCATATCTACTATATGATTCACGCTCGACCTTTCGGTCTCCATGTTCCGAGGCCATATCTGCATATGCTAGGCTCGTCAAGTTTAACCTTGTTGGGGAACGTAGTAATTTCAAAAAATTTCCTACGCACACGCAAGATCATGGTGATGGCATAGCAACGAGAGGGGAGAGTGTTCGTCCATGTACCCTCGTGAGACCGTAAGCGAAGCGTTAACTGCGCGTTGATGTAGTCGTCGTCTTCACGATCCGACCGATCCAAGCACCGAACGTCACGGGGCCTCCGAGTTCAACACGTTCAGCTCGATGACGATCTCCGGCCTCCGATCCAGCGAAGCTCGGAGATGAGTTCCACAAGACGAGGGCGTGGTGACGATGATGATGTTCTATCGGCGCAGGGCTTCGCCTAAACTCCACGATGATATGACCGAGGTGGAATATGGTGGAGGGGGGCACTGCACACGGCTAAGGAACGATCCGTAGATCAACTTGTGTGTCTATGGGTGCCCCTACCCCGTATATAAAGGAGTGGAGGAGGAGGGCGGCCCTCTTCTATGGCGCGCCTAGGGGAGTCCTACTCCCATCGGGAGTAGGATTCCCCTTCCTAGTCCAACTAGGAGTCCTTCCATGTATTAGGAGTAGGAGACAAGGAAGGGAAGAGAGAAGGAAGGAAGGAGGGGTGCGGCCCCCCCTAGTCCATTCGGACTAGGCCATGGGGCGCGCGCCTGCCCTAGGCAGCCCTCTCTCTTTCCCGTATGGCCCAATAAGGGCCAATACTTCTCCCGGCGAATTCCGTAACTCTCGGTACTCCGATAAATACCCGAATCACTCGGAACCTTTCCGAACTCCGAATATAGTCGTCCAATATATCGATCTTTACGTCTCAACCATTTCGAGACTCCTCGTCATGTCCCCGATCTCATCCGGGACTCCGAACTCCTTCGGTACATCAAAACTCATAAACTCATAATATAACTGTCATCGAAACCTTAAGCGTGCGGACCCTACGGGTTCGAGAACTATGTAGACATGACCAAGAACTATTCGTGGTCAATAACCAATAGCGGAACCTGGATGTCCATATTGGCTCCTACATATTCTACGAAGATCTTTATCGGTCAAACCGCATAACAACATACGTTGTTCCCTTTGTCATCGGTATGTTACTTGCCCGAGATTCGATCGTCGGTATCCAATACCTAGTTCAATCTCGTTACCGGCAAGTCTCTTTACTCGTTCTGTAATACTTCATCCCGTAACTAACTCATTAGTTACAATGCTTGCAAGCTTAAGTGATGTATATTACCGAGAGGGCCCAGAGATACCTCTCCGACAATCGGAGTGACAAAACCTAATCTCAAAATACGCCAACCCAACATGTACCTTCGGAGACACCTGTAGAGCACCTTTATAATCACCCTGTTACGTTGTGACGTTTTGTAGCACACAAAGTGTTCCTCCGGTAAACAGGAGTTGCATAATCTCATAGTTGTAGGAACATTGTATAAGTCATGAAGAAAGCAATAGCAACATACTAAACGATCAACTGCTAGGCTAACGGAATGGGTCAAGTCAATCACATCATTCTTCTAATGATGTGATCCCGTTAATCAAATGACAACTCATGTCTATGGTTAGGAAACTTAACCATCTTTGATTAACGAGCTAGTCAAGTAGAGGCATACTAGTGACACTATGTTTGTATATGTATTCACACATGTATTATGTTTCCGGTTAATACAATTCTAGCATGAATAATAAACATTTATCATGATATAAGGAAATAAATAACAACTTTATTATTGCCTCTAGGGCATATTTCCTTCAGTCTCCCACTTGCACTAGAGTCAATAATCTAGTTCACATCGCCATGTGATTTAACACCAATATTCACATTTGTATGTGATTAATACCCATAGTTCACATCTTCATGTGATCAACACTCGAAGGGTTTACTAGAGTCAATAATCTAGTTCACATCGCTATGTGATTAACACCCAAAGAGTACAAAGGTATGATCATGTTTTGTTCGTGAGAGAAATTTAGTCAATGGGTCTGTCACATTCAGAGCTGTGTGTATTTTGCAAATATTCTATGTCTACAGTGCTCTGCACGGAGCTACTCTAGCTTAATTGCTCCCACTTTCAATATGTATCCAGATTGAGACTTAGAGTCATCTGGATCAGTGTAAAAGTTTGCACCGATGTAACTCTTACAACGAACTCTTTTATCACCTCCATAATCGAGAAACATCTCCTTAGTCCTCACTAAGGATATTCTTGACCACTGTTCGGTGATCTACTATTAGATCAAAATCGTATTCCTTTGCCAAACTCAGAGCAAGGTATACAATATGTCTGGTTCACAGCATAGCATATTTTATAGAACCTATGACTTAGGCATAGGGAATGACTTTCATTCTCTTTTCTATTTTCTGCCGTGGTCGGGATTTGAGTCTTACTCAATTTCACACCTTTGCAACACAGGCAAGAACTCCTTCTTTGACTGTTCCATTTTGAACTATTTCAAAAATTTATCAAGGTATGTATTCATTGAAAAATCTTATCAAGCGTCTTGATCTATCTATATAGATCTTGATGCTCAATGTGTAAGCAGCTTCACCGAGGTCTTTCTTTGAAAAAACTTTTTATTCAAGTATCCTTTTATGCTATCCAAAAATTCTATATTATTTCCAATCAACAATATGTCGTCCACATATAATATCAGAAATGCTATAGAGCTCCCACTCACTTTCTTGTAAATACAGGCCTTTCCAAAAGTCCATGTAAAACCATATGCTTTGATCAACTCATCAAAACATATATTCCAACTCCGAGATGCTTGCACCAGTCCATTGATGGATCGTTGGAGCTTGCACATTTTGTTAGCACCTTTAGGATTGACAAAACCTTCTGGTTGCATCATATACAACTCTTCTTTAATAAATCCATTAAGGAATGCAGTTTTGACATCCATTTGCCAGATTTCATAAATGTGGCAATTGCTAACATGATTCAGACAGATTTAAGCGTCGATACGAGTGAGTAAATCTCATCGTATTCAACACCTTGAACTTGTCGAAAACCTGTCGCAACAAGTCGAGCTTAGTAGATAGTAACACTACTATCAGTGTCCGTCTTCCTCTTGAAGATCCATTTATTTTCTATGGCTTGCCGATTGTCGGTGTCAAAACAGGTGGATCTCGGGTAGGGGGTCCCGAACTGTGCGTCTAGGCGGATGGTAACAGGAGACAAGGGACACGATGTTTTACCCAGGTTCGGGCCCTCTCGATGGGTAAAACCCTACGTCCTGCTTGATTAATATTGATGATATGGGTAGTACAAGAGTGGATCTACCACGAGATCAAGGAGGCTAAACCCTAGAAGCTAGCCTATGGTATGATTGTTGTAATGTATGTTGTCCTATGGACTAAAGCCCTCCGGTTTATATAGACACCGGAGGAGGCTAGGGTTACACAGAGTCGATTACAATGGTAGGAGATCTACATATCCGTATTGCCAAGCTTGCCTTCCACGCCAAGGAAAGTCCCATCCGGACACGGGACGGAGTCTTCAATCTTGTATCTTCGTAGTCTTGGAGTCCGGTGGATAATGATAGTCCGGCTGTCCGGACACCCCCTAGTCCAGGACTCCCTCAGTAGCCCCCGAACCAGGCTTCAATGACGATAAGTCCAACGCGTTTATAATCTTCGGCGTTGCAAGGCGGGTTCTCCCTTCAAATTCCATGTACCCGCCGAACAGTGTTTGGCTTCATCTTGAATACTGTGTTCCTCGGCTTCTACGCCAAATAATGGCCCTCTTTCATGCGTCGCACGAACGCGAAAAGCCAGGGTGTCTTTTACATTTCACCCCCTAGTTGTGCGAGTCGTCCGCCTATAAAACAGGCAAGAATCCAGATCCAAACCACACCGTCTTCCTCCCGCGAATTCTCCATCGAAGCGCCTTTGACCTAGAAATCCTTTCCATCATGGATCGTCGAAGCGGCTCTTCTTCACGCGCTCCCAGCTCACCGCTGGGGAATTGGAGGAGGTGCTCCGTTTCGCACAACGAACTAGTGAAGCTCCAAACGGGGGGATTTCTCCCTCCGGCCTTCATGGTCCCAGTCCGGGCCGGACTGGTCACTTATCAAGGTGGGAGGCAGGCGGAGGACACTCCAAGCCCCAATAAGGGGGAGCGAGTATGCTTCGTCCCCTATCTGATAAGGGGACTCAGATTCCCAATACATCCATTCCTCCGCGGGCTCCTGAAGTTCTACGGACTCCAGCTCCACCACCTTCGCCCGCCTCATCCCCATGATATCATGGCTCGTAGCTCTTTGAGCTATTCTCGGGCATTGAGCCCCATTTTGCATTGTGGAAGAGGCTGTTTTGCCTCGTACTGTTCTCACGAGGCGTCCATATATCAAGTGGGCGGTGCCAAATATGGCGCATCGCCGGACCGGATACCTATCCGTACTCCCAAGAAGGCGTCCAAGACTGGCCCTCGAGTGGTTTTATATAGGAGACGCTCGCTGCGAGATCCAGTCCGGATCGGCCTCCCGGAGTTTGATGCTGCTCCTTTGAAGAAACGCCTCACCGGCGCCCATGAGCCCCGATTGGAGGAAGACAAGAGCGCCCATTACTTGATGGGCGAATAAGATTAATGGCCCATTCCGCTTGACCATGATCGAGTCATGGCGACATGCATCAAGCGAGGGGTGCAGCCGTTGCAATACAGAGGCCACCCCATGTGGGATTTCAACGGGGAAGACGATGCCACCCGGCATGGCCTCAACGGGCCGGGTTCGACCGAGGATCTGGTGAAGATCCTGTCCAGCCTGTACAAGGGGGAGAAGTAGGACTTCCTTCGATCAAACCCTTTGAATGGGTTTTCCATGACCAACCCTAGAGGATGGGTAAGTGAACACCTTGAAGGGCTCAACCCATGCTTTCGAAGTTTAAGCTTCTTACATTATGTCTTCGGCGCAGGATCTACGCCGGACTGTGGAGGACATGGTGAGTCCTGCTCCGCAACCCGAGGATCCAGAAAGATCCCTGGATCCGGCCTCCGAAGAGGATCCGGACATTGAGGTGGAGTTGATCGACGAGGTGTATCACCAGCTCAGCATAGACAACGCTTTGGTCGCCATTATGGCAGACTACCCCGGACTAAGTCCGGCTTCCCAGGTGACCGCGGCCGAAGTCCGGACACCATTATCACTTCCCTGCCCATTTCTAACCTTCGCGAACGATGGTATTTTGCAGGAAGCGCATTTACGGCAGGAAGCTGAGCTTGCGGTGGCTGACCAACAGAGGCCAGTCCGGACCAGCAGGCGGAAGAGGAGCGCGGTGCGAGCGGAAACGTCACCGCAAAGGTATAGCTTGTACTCGAATGTTCAGAGCAACGTTCCGAGGAAACGCCTGAGTGCTCATGATCTTTGTAGGAGAAAAAGCGCTCGCCGAACTGCGGGCGCAGAAGTTGCCAATCCAACCTACACCGCCAGCTCCAGCGCCCGGCAGGAGGGAGGCAAGCGCAAGACGCGGGCGGATCCTTCTCCAACGGAGGACACCGACAGATCGCTCGCCACCAAGTCTCGAGGTGGAGAGCGCCATGAACCATAGGCGCCGCCGGACAGTATTTTGTGAAGCGTGCTTTTCCCCTGAGGCGTTGGATGCCTTTAACGCAGGGGACGCGCATCTCCGTGCCGCTCAAGATGGTTTTACCAGAGCCACGAAGCAGTATGTGAAAGACACACGGGTAAGGGAATTTTAATGGTTGTATATACCAGTAGCCCCCGAGACTTAAAGTAGTTATGCTAACTGATTTAAGGATCATTTGGAAAAGCAGGCTCTTATCGAGAAGAACGCCCAGCTGTCTCGAGAGCTGCAAGATTGCAAGGCCCAACTTGAGGCCGCACTTGCTGCCGCAGGAGGAGACGCAAAGACCCCTCCTGGTAACACATTTTTATTAATAAATATAAGCGCTGTGCGGCGTGCGCACGAGTCTAATAATGACGTTGCAGGTACCGCCGGACAAGATCCGGACAGGCAAGCATTGCTGCGCCAGCTAAAGGCTGGTGAGAGTGTGCTGAATAGGGTTCAGCAGGAAAGGAACAAGCTCCAGGATGCCAACGCCAAGCTCGGAGAAGAGCTGAAAGGCGCTCGGGCCGAGCTGTCCGGCTCCGTTAAGGAGAATCAGCAGCTTCGTCGCGGCATTTATAGTAAGTGCTTGAACGGACTCTTTTGAAAAGAAGAGTTCGGCGAGGAAGCATTTTGACGTAATGTGTCTTGTAGGTATACTCACGGGTCATCCTGCAGAGGAGATGCCCATATCAACGGGTGATCAACTTCCCGAACTGTTGCAGCTACTCGAACGAGTTCGGCAGGCAATGAGCGGCGTCGTTCAGGCTTTATGGCCAGCCCTCACCCTACCCGTGGGCCTCGGGGAGCTTGCGGAGAAGCTACAAGGAGTGCGGCAACGCTTCCGTTTGTGGAAGATTTCGGCTTGCCGTCAAGGTGCTAGGGAGGCTTGGGCCATGGTGAAGACGCGGTACAAGAAGGCGGATCCCAACCACATGGCCGAAGTTGGACCGGTGGGGCCCGATGGGAAGGAGATCCCTGTGAGTTTAGTATATAGCCAAGTAGAGTTGGCTGCTAAATTTTCCCAACGGGACTGTAAACTAGACAGCCTGTTAGACGGGATTGAGGAGGAATACAATCAGTAAATTTGACAATGTATATTATCCTTTAAAGTGACATGTGAAATGCCATCTAGCCGGATTGTAGATCGTTTGTCTTTGCCGACCTTTTCGCTTCGACCTCGGGACCCTAGAGTCCGGAGTGTGTCCGAATACCTCTTTGGTTAAGAAACAACCGTGGTATGCATGGAGACCAGGCGTAGGGGTCATTAGTGCTTTATCACACAAGTGCCCAACTAGTTATGTTATATTACATGGTTAGTAAGAAACATCTTCCAGGGAGAATAGTTCCGTTAAGGGTTCCTTTCCCTGGGAGGCATGCCCTAAAGTGCATGTCCGGACTGCGAAGAAAGCAGTAAAACATCTGGGGGCAGATAGGTAAATAGGTAAAAAGTCATCTTTTAAATCACCGACCGAATATTCCCTTAAGAACGCTAGCTTTCGGCTTCACCCAGTCTGAGGTACACATCCGGTGACCCGGCAAGAATAATCGCAGAGGTGCTCCTTTACCTCCTAGCCGAACAATCGGGAATGTAGGGGTAAGCACAGGAGCCAGGCAACCCAGCTTGGCCAAAACTTAAGTCATATCGATGCATATAATGGCGAGTAAAAGGTACATGTGGAAGCTTGACACATGTGCTGGGTATAAAAGCCGTATAATTAAGCTTCTGTAAAAGAAGCCCCCAGGAATAATGAATTCGGATGGCACATCATGCTTATGCAAAGAAATGCGAAAGTAGGCCCGTAAGGGCTTTTAAATAAAAAGGATGAAAAGAGAAACAAAAGACAGCCAAAGTGTAAAAGTTTGGACGGGGGAAGGGGACAAACTCTTAGTCCGGCGCTAGGCATAGAATCGTCGGAGGCGGGCTGCATTCCATGGGTTCGGCTCGAGTCGGTTATCCGACGCATTTCGTAGACGGTATGCTCCGCCGGTCAGGACTTGATCGATAATGAAGGGGCCCTCCCATTTGGGCTTGAGCTTGTCCTTTTTCTTGTCCGGCAGGGGTAGAACTAGTTCGCCAACGTTGTAAGTCTTGGCCCGTATTTCTCGCTTTGATATCTTCGGCCTGCTGCGATAAAATGCGGAACGAGCCTTCGCGACGCCACTTTCTTCCTCCAATGTGTCCAGCTGTCCTGCCGATCAAGCTCGGCCTCTCTTTCCTCATACATGCGCACTCGAGGTGAGTCATGAATAATGTCACAGGCAAGACTGCCTCTGCGCCGTATACCATAAAAATGGTGTGAATCCGTAGTACGGTTAGGCGTTGTCCGCAGCCCCAGTACGGAGTCGAGCTCCTCGACCCATTGTGTGTCGGATTTAGTAAGTGACCTCACTAGTCGGGTTTGATGCCGCCATTATTAGACCATTCGCTTTTTCCACTTGACCGCTGGTTTGAGGGTGATAGATCAAGCATAGTCGAGCTTGATGCCCATATTTTTGCACCATGACTTAACCTCGCCGGCTGTGAAGTTCGTGCGTTGTCGGTGATGATGCTGTGGGGACTCAGAACGTGTACCACCCCGATATAAAGTCTATCACTGGTCCGGACTCTGCCGTTTTGACCGGTTTGGCCTCTATCCATTTGGTGAATTTATCCACCATGACCAATAGGTACCTTTGCTTGTGGGTTCCCCTTTAAGGGGTCCAACCATGTCAAGCCCCTGCATCATGAACGGCCGTGTAATGGGTATGGTTTGAGGGCGGTGGGTGGCATATGGCTCGATTAGCAAAGAGTCGACAACCAACGCATCGCTGGACCAAGTCCTGCTGCGTCTGCGGGCCGTCGGCCAATAAAATCTGTCGGAATGCCTTTCCTACAAGGGCCCGGCTCTGCGTGGTGTCCGCCTAGTCCGCATGAATTTCAGCCAGAGGTTTCGCCTTCCTCTTCGGAGATACACCTCAAGGACTCGGTTGTACTTTTCTTATAAAGTTCTCCCTCATGGACCTTGTAGGCCTTCGATCGCCGGACTATACAGCGGGCCACATTTTGGTCTTCGGGAAGTTCCTGCCTAAGTAGGTAGGCTAGGAAAGGTTCTGTCCACGCGGCAATGACTGCCATTATAACGTGGGCTGAAGGTGTTATGTCATCTGCCGAATCACCAGTTGGTGCGGTTTTCTCCGGTTTGTCACTACCGGGCTCCTCTTCCCATAATACGGATGGCTTGAAGAGCCGTTCCAGGAAGATATTAGGAGGGACAGCATCACGTTTCGCACCGATGTGTGCCAGTACGTCGGCCTCTTGGTTATTGTCCCGAGCTATGTGATGGAATTCCAGTCCTTCAAACCGAGCTGACATTTTTAGGACAGCGTTGCGATATGCTGCCATTTTCGGATCCTTGGCGTCAAAGTCTCCGTTTATTTGGGATATTGCAAGGTTTGAATCCCCGTGCACCTCTAGGCGTTGAATGCCCATGGAGACTGCCATCCGGAGACCATGTAACAGGGCCTCGTATTCGGCTGCATTGTTGGAGTCCGTGTACATTATTTGAAGTACATACTGGACTGTATCGCCGGTTGGGGATGTCAATATGACGCCAGCCCCCAGCCCGGCCAACATTTTGGAGCCGTCGAAATGCATAGTCCAGTTGGAGTATGCGCCGTACTCTTTAGGGAGTTCGGCTTCGGTCCATTCGGCGATGAAGTCAGCCAAAACTTGTGACTTTATAGCTCGCCGAGGTTTATAAGTTATGTCGAATGGTAAGAGCTCAATGGCCCATTTTGCAATCCTGCCCGTTGCGTCGCGGTTATTTATAATGTCATTGAGTGGTACCTCGAGGCCATCATTATCGAACACTCTTGAAAGTAGAGCCGAGCTTCGACGCCATGAACACCGTGATATGCTATCTTCTCGATAGTGCGGGTAACGGCATTTGCGGGGTTAACACAATGGATACATAATACACTGGTTTTTGAAGAGGGAATTTATGCCCTTCTGTCACACGTTCGACGACGAGGACCGCGCTTACAACTTGGTGCGTTGCTGCGATGTATAACAACATTGGTTCGCGCAGAGTGGGCGCAGCCAGGACCAGATTTGTTGCCAATATGGCCTTTATTTCTTCGAGTCCGGCAGTGGCGGCATCCGTCCACTCAAAGTGTTTGGTGCGCCTGAGGAGGCGATAGAGGGGCAACGCCTTTTCTCCTAAACGGGAGATAAAGCGGCTTAAGGCTGCCACGCATCCTGTTAATTTTTGTATTTGTTTGAGGTCTTTTGGAAAACTGTGACAGAGCTCGGATTTTAGCTGGATTTGCTTCAATTCCTCTACCGGATACAATGAAGCCCAGCAGCTTTCCGGCTGGTATGCCGAAAATGCATTTGTCCGGATTCAGCTTGATGTCATATGCTCTGAGGTTGTCGAATGTGAGCCTCAAATCGTCTACTAGAGTTTCGACGTGTTTTGTTTTGACCACTATGTCGTCTACGTATGCTTCGACTATTTTGCCGATCTGGGTGGCCAGACATGTTTGAATCATGCACTGATATGTTGCGCCAGTGTTTTTAAGTCCGAAGGGCATCGTGTTGAAACAGAATGGTCCATATGGAGTGATGAATGTCGTTGCGGCTTGGTCTGCTTCCGCCATCTTGATTTGATGATAGCCAGAGTATGCGTCCAGGAAGCACAACGAATCGTGCCCTGCTGTAGCATCGATAATTTGATCAATGCGGGGGAGAGGGAAGGGATCCTTTGGGCAAGCCTTATTGAGGTCTTTAAAATCGACACAAAGGCGCCAGGATTTATCCTTCTTTGGTACCATCACCAGATTTGCTAGCCAGTCCGGATGTTTGATATCTCTAATGAATCCGGCTTCGATGGTTTGGCTAGCTCTTCTCCCATTGCCTGTCTTTTGGGTTCGGAAAATCGTCGAAGAGCCTGTTTGACTGGCTTAAATCCTTTTAGGATGTTTAGGCTGTGTTCTGCCAACCTGCGTGGGATTCCGGGCATGTCCGAAGGATGCCAGGCAAAGATATCCCAATTTTCCCGAAGGAATTCGCGTAATGCGGCGTCTATTTCGGGGTTCAGTTGTGCCCCAATGGAGGCCGTCTTTGTTGGATCTGTTTGATGGACCTGGAATTTTATTATTTCATCTACTGGTTTGAAGGAGGTGGACTTGGATCTTTTATCGAGTATCACATCGTCCCTGTTCACCGTAGAGCGCAGCGCGGTGAGTTCTTCTGCCGCTAAGGCTTCGGATAGCGCCTCGAGGGCTAGTGCGGCTGTCTTGTTTTCGGCGCGGAGTGCTATGTCCGGATCACTAACGAGAGTGATTATTCCGCTGGGCCCAAGCATTTTGAGCTTCATGTACCCGTAATGGGGTACTTGCTTGAAAAATTGTGAATGCCTCTCGTCCTAATATGGCGTGATACCGCTCTCGAACGGGCCACACGAACGTGACCTCTTCGGATCTGTAATTGTCCGGAGAGCCAACACCACATCGAGTGTGATTTTTCCGTGCAGCGCGCTTCCGGCTAGGGATTATTCCTCTAAAGGTTGTGCTGCTTCGCTCAATCGGCTCCAATCGATTTCCATTTTTCGCAGAGTTTCCTCGTAAATGAGGTTTAGTCCGCTGCCGCCATCCATGAGGACTTTTGTCGACCGAAAGCCGCCCACTATGGGACTGAGTACCGGTCACCGGTGCTCGTTGTTCGAATTTAGGCTCATCGCTGGCGTTGAAGGTAATAGCTATGTCACTCCATGGATTTGCTGTTGCTACTTGGTAGACTTCGGCGAGTCCGCGGATTGTTCGCTTTCGCATATTGTTTGATGCGAAGGTCTCGAAGACGGTTGATACCGTGCTGGTATTGTTGGAGTGGTTTCCCGGAGCTAGAAGTTCCTCGCCACTTTTGGCCACCTACCGTAATATCCAACATGCTCGAAGGCTATGCGTTGGGATGGCTCCCTCTGCACTACGAAGTTTACAGGGTCCATTGAGCCATCCCTCCAGTACGGTTCCGTTTCCCTTATTGGGTTTTTGTTTTTTCGTTTTTGCATCTGGGGCCTGAGTGTAAGGCGCCCTTTATCATGGATCGGGTTTGGGGTCGGATTATCCCAAAATTGATTTTCGGTTTTCCGGAAGCTCTTCATCGCACAGTACTTTCGTACTATGGATGCCAGATCGGTGAAGCGCGTAATTTTGCGACGATCAATGGCGTTTAGTATTCCCTTGTCCGTGCACTTATTGCGGAAGATTGACATTGCGTTTTCCTCTCGGCAGTCCTTTATCCTGTCCATAACTAGGAGGAATCTGGCCCAGTAGTGATGTACTGTTTCAGCGGGCTCTTGCCGTATTAGAGATAGATCACATATGTCTGGGCGGGTGGGTGGACTAAAATCTGGATCCCTGCCCATCTTGGGGCTCAAAGGCCGAGGGGTTTCCAAATTTGGAAGCTTGGTTTGCTGGGCACAATCCAGCGAGTCCGGAGCGATGCATGATTTTAAGTTCAATGCTCGATCGAAGTCCGTCCCTCCGCGGGAATCCGGCATGGAGGGTTCGGGAATCCGGACACGAATTGTTTTCAACATAGGCAAAGAGTTGCCGTGTTGCTCCTCTACCACTGCAATGTGGTGGGTGGCCTGGGGAGAGTTGATCTCTCTCAGATCGGTTTTAAGCCCAATCTGGTTGTAGTCCGTAGTGACTCCCAGGGCGGTGATGCGATCCAAGAGCTCGTTAACAGACGAGAGCTCTATTGGGTCCAACTGTTCGGTAGCTTTAGGGCTGACGCAAAGATTGCTTCCGACGATTGCGAAGTCATTGTCGAAGCGGCGGCCGGACAGGCGGTCATGAGAAAACCACCAAGCCGGATAGTTCGGCCGGCGGCCAAGGCCCCTTCGGCGAAAACACCGTCTTTGAAGACGGGTGGAGGCATCCGCTCTATTGGTGACGACACAAAGGAACTGTCAATGAAAGCACCAATGTCGGTGTCAAAACCGGCGGATCTCGGGTAGGGGGTCCCGAACTGTGCGTCTAGGCGGATGGTAACAGGAGACAAGGGACACGATGTTTTACCCAGGTTCGGGCCCTCTCGATGGAGGTAAAACCCTATGTCCTACTTGATTAATATTGATGATATGGGTAGTTCAAGAGTGGATCTACCATGAGATCAAGGAGGCTAAACCCTAAAAGCTAGCCTATGGTATGATTGTTGTAATGTATGTTGTCCTACGGACTAAAGCCCTCCGGTTTATATAGACACCAGAGGAGGCTAGGGTTACACAGAGTCGGTTACAATGGTAGGAGATCTACATATCCGTATTTCCAAGCTTGCCTTCCACGCCAAGGAAAGTCCCATCCGGACACGGGACGGAGTCTTCAATCTTGTATCTTCGTAGTCTTGGAGTCCGGCGGATAATGATAGTCCGGCTGTCCGGACACCCCCTAGTCCAGGACTCCCTCACCGATCATCAGGCAAGTCCACCAAAGTCCATACTTTGTTCTCATACATGGATCCCATCTCAGATTTCATGGCCTCCAGCCATTTCGCGGAATCTGGGATCATCATCACTTCCTCATACTTCGTATGTTTATCATGGTCTTGTAACATGACTTTCAGAACAGGATTACCATACCACTTTGGTGCGGACCGTACTCTGGAAGACCTACGAGGTTCTGTAGTAACTTGATCTGAAGTTTCATGATCATCATCATTAGTTTCCTCACTAATTGGTGTAGGAATCACTGGAACTGATTTCAGTGATGAACTATTTTCCAATTCGGGAGAAGGTACAGTTACCTCATCAAGTTCTACTTTCCTCCCACTCACTTCTTTCGAGAGGAACTCCTTCTCTAGAAAGGATCCATTTTTAGCAAAGAATATCTTGCCTTCGGATCTGTGATAGAAGGTGTACCCAACAGTTTCCTTTGGGTATTCTATGAAGACGCACTTCTCCGATTTAGGTTCGAGCTTATCAGGTTGAAAACCTTTTTCACATAAGCATCGCAACTCCAAATTTTTTAAGAAATGACAACTTGGGTTTCTTACTAAACCACATTTCATACAGTGTCATCTCAACAGATTTAGACAGTGCCCTTTTAATGTGAATGCAGCCGTCTCTAATGCATAACCCCAAAACAGTATTGGTAAATCAGTAAGAGACATCATAGATCGCACCATATCCAATAAAGTGCGGTTACGACGTTCGGACACACCATAATGTTGTGGTGTTCCAGGTGGCGTGAGCTGTGAAACTATTTCACATTATTTGAATTGAAGACCATACTCGTAACTAAAATATTCGTCTCCGCGATCAGATCGCAGAAACTTTATTTTCTTGTTACGATGATTTTCCCACTTCACTCTGAAATTCTTTGAACCTTTCAACTATTTCAGACTTATGTTTCATCAAGTAGATATACCCATATCTTCTCAAATCATCTTGTGAAGGTCAGAAAATAACGATACTTGCCACGAGCATCAACACTCATTGGATCGCATACATCGGTATGTATTATTTCCAATAAGTCAGTAGCTTGTTCCATTGTTCCAGAGAACGGAGTTTTAGTCATCTTGCCCAAAAGGCGCGGTTCACAAGCATCAAGTGATTCATAATCAAGTGATTCCAAAATTCCATCAGCATGGAGTTTCTTCATGCGCTTTACACCGATATGACTCAAACGGTAGTGCCACAAATAAGTTGCACTATCATTATTAACTTTGCATCTTTTTGCATCAATATTATGAATATGTGTATCACTACGATCGAGATCCAACAAACTATTTTCATTGGGTGTATGACCATTTGAAGGTTTTATTCATGTAAACAGAACAACAATTATTCTCTGACTTTAAATGAATAACCGTATTGCAATAAACATGATCAAATCATATTCATGCTCAACGCAAACGCCAAATAACATTTATTTAGGTTTAACACTAATGCCGAAAGTATAGGGAGTGTGCGATGATGATCATATCAATCTTGGAACTACTTCCAACACTCATCGTCACTTTCCCTTCAACTAGTCTCTGTTTATTCTGTAACTCCTGTTTGAGTTACTAATCTTAGCAACCTAACAAGTATCAAATACTCAGGGCTACTATAAACACTAGTAAGGCACACATCAATAATCAGATATCGAATATACCCTTGTTCACTTTGCCATCCTTCTTATCCACCAAATATTCAGGGCATTTCCGCTTCCAGTGACCATTTCCTTTGCAGTATAAACACTCAGTTTCAGGTTATGGTCCACCTTTGGGCTTCTTCGCAGGAGTGACAACTTGCTTGTCTTTCCACTTGAAGTTCCCTTTCTTTCCCTTTACCCTTCCCTTGAAACTAGTGGTCTTGTCAATCATCAACACTTGATGCTCTTTCTTGATTTCTACCTTCGTCGGTTTCAACATCACGAAGAGCTCAGGAATCGTTTTTGTCATCCCTTGCATACTATAGTTCATCACGAAGTTCTAGTAACTTAGTGATGGTGACTAGAGAATTCTGTCAATCACTATCTTATCTCGAAGATTAACTCCCACTTGATTCAAGCGATTGAAGTACCTGCATACCGAGCACATGCTCACTAGTTGAGCGATTCTCCTCCATCTTTTAGCTATAGAACTTTTGGAGACTTCATATCTCTCAACTCGGGTATTTGCTGGAAATATTAACTTCAACTCCTGGAACATCTCATATGGTCCATGACGTTCGAAACGTCTTTGAAGTCCCGATTCTAAGCCGTTAAGCATGGTGCACTTAACTATCAAGTAGTCATCATTTTGAGCTAGCCAGACGTTCATAACTTCTGCATCTGCTCCTGCAATAGGTCTTTCACCTAGCGGTGCATTAAGGACATAATTCTTCTGTGTAGCAATGAGGATAAACCTCAGATCACAGATCGAATCCGCATCATTGCTACTAACATTTTTCAACACAATTTTCTCTAGGAACATATCAAAATAATCATATGAAAGCAACAACGCAAGCTATTGATCTACAACATAATTTGCAAAATACTACGAGGACTAAGTTCATGATAAATTTAAGTTCAATTAATCATATTACGTAAGAACTCCCACTTAGACAGACATCTCTCTAGTCATCTAAGTGATCACGTGATCCAAATCAACTAAACCATAACCGATCATCACGTGAGATGGAGTAGTTTTCAATGGTGAACATCACTATGTTGATCATATCTACTATATGATTCTTCGACCTTTCGGTCTCCGTGTTCCGAGGCCATATCTGCATATGCTAGGCTCGTCAAGTTTAACCTTAGTATTCTGCGTGTGCAAAACTGGCTTGCACCCGTTGTAGATGGACGTAGAGCTTATCACACCCGATCATCACGTGGTGTCTGGGCACGACGAACTTTGGCAACGGTGCATACTCAGGGAGAACACTTCTTGATTATTTTTAGTGAGAGATCATCTTAAAATGCTACCGTCAATCAAAGCAAGATAAGATGCATAAAGGATAAACATCACATGCAATCAATATAAGTGATATGATATGGCCATCATCATCTTGTGCTTGTGATCTCCATCTCCGAAGCACCGTCGTGATCACCATCATCACCGGCGTGACACCTTGATCTCCATCGTAGCATCGTTGTCGTTTACGCCATCTATTGCTTCTACGACTATCGCTACCGCTTAGTGATAAAGTAAAGCAATTACAGGGCGTTTGCATTTCATACAATAAAGCGACAACCATATGGCTCCTGCCAGTCACTACTAGGAAAAGGCATGCTAGTGGCGCACCAGTTTTGCCTTCTAATGGCGCATGGCTGGTGCGCCACTAGACTCACGCCATTAGAATTTTTTTCTAATGGCGCACCACATGTGCGCCATTAGAATCTGGTATTCTAATGGCGCACCAGGCAGTGCGCCATTAGTACTGCCCATAGTGCGCCACTATTATCTGCTATACTTATAGCGCAGCACATGGTAGTGCGCCATTAGTAACAACTTTTTTAATTCTTTTCTTCTTAATCTCAGGTCACTATTTCACATATGAGATATTCAACACATATATATATACAACAAGCATCCATATAGCAATCATATCCAACACACAAGTTTCATCATATATACATACATAGCCAACACATAGTTCCGTCGTTACAAAAGTTTCACATTGTTCATCCAACACCGTTATCCATCAATTCACAAAAGTTTCACATTGATACAAAATAAAAACACAAATGGAAAAGAAGCACTCCATCCACGCAAGCTTCCGTCAATTAAATCAAATCTGCAAAATGATAAACAAGAAGTTAGAAGAAGAAAAATAAGAAGACTAGAAGAATACTAGAAGAGGAAGAACACTAGAAGAAGAATAAGAAGAGTTTTGGAAAAGAAGAAGAATAAGAAGAAGACTATAAGCTTATTATGTAAACTTGATCATTTTGTGCTAACATAAGTTATTTTGGAGCTAACCTATAGGAAACTAAGCATATAAGGTCTAAGTTAGTATATTAGAGCCAACTTAGGAAAAATGAAGCTAACCTATGTCATTTTGGAAAAGAAGAAGATTAAGAAAAGACTATAAGCTTATTATGTAAACTTGATCATTTTGTGCTAACATAAGTTATTTTGGAGCTAACCTATAGGAAACTAAGCATATAAGCTCTAAGTTAGTATATTAGAGCCAACTTAGGTAAAATGAAGCTAACCTATAGGAAACTAAGCATATTAGAGATAACATAGGTAACTAAGTATATATATATATATATATCTTTTTGGATAGCTAACCTATAGGAGATCTGACATACCTGACAAAGTAGGCAGTTCTTCTCCTTCTTCTCCTTCATCTCCCTGATGCGCCTAGAGCGGCGAGGCGGTGGAGGCAGTGGAGGTAGTGGGATGTAGTCTTCTACCACAATTGGCGTGGTCATGTCGCCCACCGTGGGATCGCCGGCGCCACCACCGGTGCGAGGTCATTGTCGAGCACCACCACCATAGCGAGGCCACCTTCAGCACGACCATCGCTAGGTCATCCTCACCACCTCCATCTCTTGCCCATGGTCACCACCACCATCTCTTGCCCTTGGTCAGCCACCACCAGCTTAGGTCATCCTCACCGATGCCCATCGTCATGCAGCTCCTCATCCTCACTCTGCTCCTCTTCTCCCGCCTCCATCCGGATCATCCTTCTTGTTGTCTATGCTTGGTGCCAGAATCGCTGCTGCTTTCGCTTCTGCCAGAATCATTTCTTGCTTCGCTACAGCCATAGTCGCCGCTTTGCTTTGGTTGTAGCCGTGTCATTGCTATCGCTCCTACCTGTCCAAAATGCAACAATGACCGTTAACAATCGATGTGAGACAAAGCCAAATATAGAGGAATAAGAAGAGGCGAACGTCATCGGCATCATCATCGGCAGCGTGAGCGCATGCACACATAGTCTTGTTGTACACCTTCACGATGAGCATGTTGGCGTCGTCGTGCACACAAGACAAGGAAGTACCCCAGCTGCAGGTCGAGGCACGGTAGAACTTCTCCCACCCACGAGACAAGTACATGTGGCCCTTCTTGATCGCCAATCGCACATCCCATCGCATAAACCCGCTGCCGCCTGTCGCAGCTTCACATTATTTGGCGGATCTTCACCCATCAAGATGTTCATAAACTGTCAGCAGCCTCTGCAGTTTGGGAAAATGAGTGATGTAGCAAACAACAGATATCATAATGAGATGGGTGAAGGGAGATCTCTCGTTTTATATACCAGCGTCATGGATGATACTTGAAGCCTCAAGTATGATAGTGAAGAACTCGAAGCATCCAACTCAGATCATCGCGATGTCGCAGATCGGCGGTGGCTGCTTCCGCCATCTCGATAAGCAGCAGAAGAGACCAATTAGTACCCTTACAACAGATCATAAAACATGCATTAGTCGCAGTACCCCATATGTCCTATTTTAGCAAAGTCATGCTAAAATTCACGGAAAATTTCAGCATGACCTTTTGCTGAAAATAGGACATATGGAGTGCCCGAATTTGCGGAACGGAAGTTAATCGACATTCCGCAAACTCAAGGGCCTCTCGGGTACTGCAAATTCATCACGACACAATGGTCGGAGACAAAACCCAACAAACTAGCAAGTCTTTCTCAATGTGATCACAAGTAATTCAGAGGCATCACAATAAAGCAACACCCTACACTAGCCTAAAAACAAGTGAAGTTTCACCCATATAAGAACAACTTTATAAAATCAAAGAAGTTGCTAAATTTTTTGTATCCTTCATACACCTTTGAGTACAATGCTTTATAATGTTCCATCATCATTACAGAAATCCAAGACCATGTGTTCCATCATCATCATCATTACAAATCCAAGAAACATCATGCTTTTTAACAGTTTTCAGTTTGGACAGAATATCGAAAACTACAGCTTGGACAGAATTCCTAACACTTTGGTCTTCTAGTTACAAAACAAAACTGACATAATTCTAGATGCCATAACTGAATTTTTTGACAAGAGCTCTAACAAAGAGCTCCTAACTGAATTTTCGCTTAAAGGAAGGTGACTTAAGTGGCAAGATGATACAATTTATGAACATAACAATATATGCATCTTAATATAACACCATCTCCTAACAGAAATAGTATCCCAGGTTTCCATCTTAATACCACAAAGAATTACATAAAAAAATCCAGGATCATTTTTTCTAGAGAAAAGCATCATTATAAGGGGATTCTTACTCTACCAGATCTACTGGGGGGCAAAGTAGAACTGATATTCTTTTGCTGATTTCTAGTACAAGGTATAGAAGAGGAGGTAAATACAGTAGACATGTAATTGCAGTGTATTAACAGTATAATTTCAATAGATTTATAGTGCAAATTTATAGTAGAATTACAACTACAAGGTGAGCCGTAACCATACTCAAAATGTAGTAGAAGATACCTTCATCCATTTGTCAATCTAAAGGGCTGCAACTTGGGCTTTGAAATGAAGATAAGTGGCCGCTAACACACTTTATCAAAAAATTCAGTTAACACACTGTCAAAAAATTTCAGTTAACACACTGTCCAAAAAATTCAGTGAATGGATGTCAATACATCATACACTCACATTGCTACATTATTCATCAAGTTGTATCATTAAGAAATACTACTCCAGTATAGTTTTGGTGTAAGTAGGTTTTGCCTCACTGTTGTAATCTTCTTTTTGTTAGCTATCTCAAAAAATTGGAATGAACCGTTAGCTATCTCAGAAGACAAAAACAAAAATTCAGTGTGTTAACCATATGGCC
Organism: Aegilops speltoides; assembly: GCA_021437245.1. Taxonomy (NCBI): domain Eukaryota; kingdom Viridiplantae; phylum Streptophyta; class Magnoliopsida; order Poales; family Poaceae; genus Aegilops; species Aegilops speltoides. Next base: position 89,647,436 of record CM038142.1, on the reverse strand, counting down.
AAAATATTGTCCCTAGACATCTCCTGGTCCTACCCAAGATAAACCCTAGTTACAAAAATGCAGTGCAAAAATTCAGCAAGCAACATGCCTAAATCCAGTGCTTGTTTGGCTTTACTGAATTACCAAAACAAGGCACACAACACATTTATATTTTTTTAGGTCACACAACACATGCCTGAGGAGGAAGATTGAATTTTCTACAGAAGCATCATCAGGTACACTTCAACATGTGCTAGCAGCAACAACTGGTCAATATTCATTCTTATTTATGGTCAATATTTATAACCTATCAACAAATGGCAAGAATATTGAGTAATCCACTGTAGTTTGATCTACTGCAGATAATCTATTGCAGTTTGAATCGTGAACCCTAACTTTTGGAGCATGTGATTTCTGTCTTGAAATTCCTTTTGGAGCATCGGTTGGAAGGAATGGGGAATGGTGGAGAGAGGGAGGAAGGAGGAAGGAGGAGAGGTACCTGGTCGCCGGAGGGGTCGGGGTTGGGGTCGGCGAAGGGGTCGGGGTCGGGGTCCGAGCTCGTCCGGGTCCTCGCTCGCCGTGGTCGAAAGAGAGCAGGGGCCGGTGGCGGAGGACGGCAGGGGCAGGCGGGGTGGGCGTGTCGGGGCCGCGCTCACCGGCTGCTGCAGGGGCCGGAGGAGTCCCTCGCTCGTCGGAGGGAGGAGAGGAGAGGAGCGAGCGGCACGCGCTCGGCCGTTCCCGTTCGGGGCGCGGGCGGCGGGGTGGAGTCCCGCGGGGGTCGGGGCGGCGGCGTCGGGGCAGCGCAAGACCACAGCGGCGGCGGCGTCGCCGACGGCGTGCAGGCGCGGCGTATGGAGGGGACGGAGCAAGGGGTCGGCGGCGTACGGTTGGGTCGAGTGGATCTGGCGAGGGAGGGAGGGAGGCAACAGTGAAAGGGGAACAGGTGAACTGGGGGAGGGATCTAATGGCGCACCGCACACCTAGTGCGCCATAAGTACAACCATTCTAATGGCGCACCCCGCCCCGCTGCGCCATTAGAATTTACTAGCCCAACTGTGGTCAGGTTATATTCCACATAACCCCCACTCCATCAGAATAAGCCCACTAGCTCAACTGGTCACCACGCAGCACACACGCTAGGAGGTCCTGGGTTCGATTCCCAGGCTCCCCATTTTTGTATTTATGCATTTAAAATGCTGTTTGATATTTATGAATATGAAAAAAATATCATCAAATTTATTATTTGAAAATATCATCAAATTTGTTATTTGAAAATATAATCAAATTTGTTTTTTTTTCTTTGCAATTTTAGTTGCATTCATTTGTGACGGTGGAGCGGGCCGGGGATGGTGCGGGGAGAGGGTGCGGTGGTCGCCGGGCGGTGGAGTGGGGGACGTGCGGGCGGGGGTCGGGCGGCCGTGGAGCGGGGAGGTGCGGTAGGACGTCGGCGGCGGTGGAATGGGGAAGGGTGCGGGGTCGGCACAAGGTGGAGTGGGGAGGTGCAGGCGGGGGTCGGCGGTGGAGTGGGAATGGTGTTTTTATATTTATTTGTGTTTAAATATGTTCAAACTTGTTTAAATCATAACAGTAATATTTTTATGCATTTTAAATGCTGTTTTTTATATTTATTTGTGTTTAAATATGTTCAAACTTGTTTAAATTATAACAGTAATATTTTTTATAAAAATAGGAAAAAAATTTAAAAAATATGTTCAAAAAGTCTTGGTCTTGGGGCGGGTGCTCGGCGGTGGAGCGGGGAGGAGGTTGCGATGGGTGGAGCTAGCGGGGGAGGGTGTGGGTGCGATCGAGATGGAGGGGGAATCGAGATCAAGTGTCCTCATGAATTCAAAAATTGCCCATGAAATTTAAAAATATTAATGATATCAAAAAGTGGCCATGAAATACAATCGAGAAATGAAGACTACGATTTAAAGTGCCCATTAGTTGTTTTGCAAAAAAGTAAAAATAATAAGTATATATACTAATGGCGCATCTCCTCCGGTGCGCCATTACAAGTTTAAACTAGTAATGGCGCCTTTGTCGGCGATGCGCCATTAGTAGTTTTGCAAAAAAGAATAAAACAAAATTTACAAGAATGGCGCATCGCCGCTTGGTGCGCCATTAGTAGTTATAGATAGTAATGGCGCATTATGGACCAGATCGCCATTAGTGTGTATGGGAAAATGGAAAAAAATAATTATACTAGTGGCGCACCACATTTGCGATGCGCCATTAGTGTTTTTCCACACTAATGGCGTATCACAAACTGGTGCGCCATTAGTATATAGTAGTGGCGCACTGCTTCCACGGTGCGCCATTTGAATCAATCCTATCTATAGCCCTTTTCCTAGTAGTGAGTTGCCGATAACTTCGGTTACAAAACATGATCATCTCATACAATAAAATATAGCATCACTTCTTGGCCATATCACATCACAACATGCCCTGCAAAAACAAGTTAGACGTCCTCTACTTTGTTGTTGCAAGTTTTAAGTGGCTGTTATAGGCTGAGCAAGAACCGTTCTTACCTACGCATCAAAACCACAACGATAGTTAGTCAAGTTAGTGCTGTTTTAACCTTCGCAAGGATCGGGCGTAGCCACACTCGATTCAACTAAAGTTGGAGAAACTGACACCCGCCAGCCACATGTGTGCAAAGCACGTCGGTAGAACCAGTCTCGTGTAAGCGTACGCGTAATGTCGGTCCGGGCCGCTTCATCCAACAATAGCGTTGAACCAAAGTATGACATGCTGGTAAGAAGTATGACTTGTATCGCCCACATCTCACTTGTGTTCTACTCGTGCATATAACATCAACGCATAAAACCTACGCTCGGATGCCACTGTTGGGGAACGTAGTAATTTCAAAAAATTTCCTACGCACACCCAAGATCATGGTGATGGCATAGCAACGAGAGGGGAGAGTGTTCGTCCACGTACCCTCATTGACCGTAAGCGGAAACGTTAGCACAACACGGTTGATGTAGTCGTACGTCTTCATGATCCGACCGATCCAAGCACCGAACGTACGGGGCCTCCGAGTTCAGCACACGTTCAGGTCGATGACGATCTCCGGCCTCTGATCCAGCGAAGCTCCGGAGATGAGTTCCGTCAGCACAACGGCGTGGTGACGATGATGATGTTCTACCGGCGAAAGGCTTCACCTAAACTCCGCAACGATATGACCGAGGTGGAATATGGTGGAGGGGGGCACTGCACACGGCTAAGGAACGATTCGTAGATCAACTTGTGTGTCTATGGGGTGCCCCCTACCCCCGTATATAAAGGAGTGGAGGAGGGGAGGGCTGGCCCTCTTCTATGGCGCGCCCTAGGGGAGTCCTACTCCCACCGGGAGTAGGATTCCCCCTTTCCTAGTCCAACTAGGAGTCCTTCCATGTATTAGGAGTAGGAGACAAGGAAGGGGAAGAGAGAAGGGAAGGAAGGAGGGGGTGCGGCCCCTCCCCCTAGTCCAGTTCGGACTAGGCCATGGGAGGGCGCGCGGCCTGCCCTAGGCAGCCCCTCTCTCTTTCCCATATGGCCCAATAAGGCCCAATACTTCTCCCCGGCGAATTCCCATAACTCTCCGGTACTCCGATAAATACCTGAATCACTCGGAACCTTTCCGAACTCCGAATATAGTCGTCCAATATATCGATCTTTATGTATCAACCATTTCAAGACTCCTCGTCATGTCCCCGATCTCATCTGGGACTCCGAACTCCTTCGGTACATCTAAACTCATAAACTCATAATATAACTGTCATCGAAACCTTAAGCGTGCGGACCCTACGGGTTCGAGAACTATGTAGACATGACCTAGAACTATTCGTGGTCAATAACCAATAGCGGAACCTGGATGTCCATATTGGCTCCTACATATTCTACGAAGATCTTTATCGGTCAAACCGCATAACAACATACGTTGTTCCCTTTGTCATCGGTATGTTACTTGCCCGAGATTCGATCGCCGGTATCCAATACCTAGTTCAATCTCGTTACGCAAGTCTCTTTACTCGTTCCGTAATACTTCATCCCGTAACTAACTCATTAGTTACAATGCTTGCAAGGCTTAAGTGATGTGTATTACCGAGAGGGCCCAGAGATACCTCTCCGACAATCGGAGTGACAAAACCTAATCTCAAATACGCCAACCCAACATGTACCTTCGGAGACACCTGAGAGCACCTTTATAATCACCCAGATTCGTTGTGACGCTTGGTAGCACACAGAGTGTTCCTCCGGTAAACGGGAGTTGCATAATCTCATAGTTGTAGGAACATTGTATAAGTCATGAAGAAAGCAATAGCAACATACTAAACGATCAAGTGCTAGGCTAACGGAATGGGTCAAGTCAATCACATCATTCTTCTAATGATGTGATCCCGTTAATGAAATGACAACTCATGTCTATGGTTAGGAAACTTAACCATCTTTGATTAACGAGCTAGTCAAGTAGAGGCATACTAGTGACACTATGTTTGTCTATGTATTCACACATGTATTATGTTTCCGGTTAATACAATTCTAGCATGAATAATAAACATTTATCATGATATAAGGAAATAAATAATAACTTTATTATTGCCTCTACGGCATATTTCCTTCAAACCTAAGTATTCTGCATGTGCAAAACTGGCTTGCACCCGTTGTAGATGGACGTAGAGCTTATCACACCCGATCATCACGTCGTGTCTGGGCACGACGAACTTTGGCAACGTTGCATACTCAGGGAGAACACTTCTTGATAATTTTTTAGTGAGAGATCATCTTAAAATGCTACCATCAATCAAAGCAAGATAAGATGCATAAAGGATAAACATAACATGCAATCAATATAAGTGATATGATATGGCCATCATCATCTTGTGCTTGTGATCTCCATCTCCGAAGCACCGATGTGATCACCATCGTCACCGGCGCGACACCTTGATCTCCATCGTAGCATCATTGTCGTTTACGCCATCGATTGCTTCTACGACTATCGCTACCGCTTAGTGATAAAGTAAAGCAATTACAGGGCGTTTGCATTTCATACAATAAAGCGACAACCATATGGCTCCTGCCAGTTGCTGATAACTTCGGTTACAAAACATGATCATCTCATACAATATAGCATCACGTCTTGACCATATCACATCACAACATGCCCTCCAAAAATAAGTTAGACATCCTCTACTTTGTTGTTGCAAGTTTTACGTGGCTGCTACGGGCTTAGCAAGAACCGTTCTTACCAACGCATCAAAACCACAACGATAGTTCGTCAAGTTAGTGATGTTTTAACCTTCGGAAGGACCGGGCGTAGCCACATTCGATTCAGCTAAAGTGAGAGAGATAGACACCCGCCAGCCACCTTTAAGCACGAGTGCTCGTAACGGTGAAACCAGTCTCGCGTAAGCGTATGCATAATGTCGGTCCGGGCCGCTTCATCTCACAATACCGCCGAACCAAAGTATGACATGCTGGTAAGCAGTATGACTTGTATCGCCCACAACTCACTTGTGTTCTACTCGTGCATATGACATCTACGCATAAAACCTGGCTCCGATGCCACCGTTGGGGAACGAGTAATTTCAAAAAATTCCTATGCACACGCAAGATCATGGTGATGGCATAGCAACGAGAGGGAGAGTATTGTCCACGCACCCTCGTGAGACCGTGGCGAAGCGTTATGACAACGCGGTTGATGTAGTCATACGTCTTCACGATCCGACCGATCCAAGCACCAAACGTACGGCACCTCCGTGTTCAGCACACGTTCAGCTCGATGACGTTCCCCGGGCTCCGATCCAGCAAAGCGTCGGGGATGAGTTCCGTCAGCACGACGGCATGGTGACGATGATACCGGCACAGGGCTTCCCCTAAACTCCGTGACAATATGACCGAGGTGGAATATGGTGGAGGGGGGCACCGCACACGGCTAAGGAACGATCCGTAGATCAACTTGTGTGTTCTAGGGTGCCCCTTGCCCCGTAGATATAAAGGAGCAAGGGGGTGCGGCCGGCCCTAGGAGGAGGTGCGCCGGAGGAGTCCTACTCCCACCGGGAGTAGGACTCCCCCCCCTTTCCTAGTTGGATTAGGACTTGGGGGCAGGGAAAGAGGAAAGGGGGGCGCCGCCCCCCCCCCTTCCTTGTCCTATTTGGACTAGGGGGGAGGCGGCGCGCGGCCGGCCCTGGCCGGCCCTCCTCTTCTCCCTCATGGCCCACTAAGGCCCATTAACCCCTGGGAGGGTTCCGGTAACCCCCCGGTGTTCCGGTAAAATCCCGATTTCACCCGGAACTATTCCGATGTCCAAACATAGGCTTCCAATATATAAATCTTTATGTCTCGACCATTTCGAGACTCCTCGTCATGTCCGTGATCACATCCGGGACTCCGAACAAACTTTGGTACATCAAAACTTATAAACTCATAATAAAACTGTCATTGTAACGTTAAGCGTGCAGACCCTACGTGTTTGAGAACTATGTAGACATGACCTAGAACTATTCTCGGTCAATAACCAATAGCGGAACCTAGATGCTCATATTGGCTCCTACATATTCTATGAAGATCTTTATCAGTCAAACCGCATAACAACATACGTTGTTCCCTTTGTCATCGGTATGTTACTTGCCCGAGATTCGATCGTCGGCATCCAATACCTAGTTCAATCTCGTTACCAGCAAGTCTCTTTACTCGTTATGTAGTGCATCATTCTGTAACTAACTCATTAGCTACATTGCTTGCAGGGCTTATAGTGATGTGCATTACCGAGAGGGCCCAAAGATACCTCTCCGACAATCGGAGTGACAAAACCTAATCTCGAAATACGCCAACCCAACATGTACCTTTGGAGACACCTGTAGTACTCCTTTATAATCACCCATTACGCTGTGACGCTTGGTAGCACCAAAGTGTTCCTCCGTAAACGGAGTTGCATAATCTCATAGTTACGTGAACATGTATAAGTCATGAAGAAAGCAATAGCAATATACTAAACGATCAAGTGCTAGGCTAACAGAATGGGTCATGTCATTCACATCATTCTCCTAATGATGTGATCCCGTTAATTAAATGACAACACTTTTGTCCATGGCTAGGAAACATAACCATCTTTGATAAACGAGCTAGTCAAGTAGAGACATACTAGTGACACTATGTTTGTCTATGTATTCACACATGTATTATGTTTCCGGTTAATACAATTCTAGCATGAATAATAAACATTTATCATGATATAAGGAAATAAATAATAACTATATTATTGCCTCTAGGGCATATTTCCTTCAGATCTTGTAATAGGAATCACGACTTGTATGTCGATGAGTATGACAACCGGCAGGAGCCATAAGAGTTGTCTTAATTTATTGTATGACCTGCATGTCATTGAAAATGCCATGTAATTACTTTACTTTATTGCTAACCGTTAGCCATAGTAGTAGAAGTAATAGTTGGCGAGACAACTTCCTGAGGACACGATGATGGAGATCATGGTGTCATGCCGGTGACGAAGGTGATCATGCCGCGCCTCAAAGATGGAGATCAATGGCGCAAGATGATATTGGCCATATCATGTCACTTTATGATTTGCATGTGATGTTTGTCATGTTTACATCTTATTTGCTTAGAATGACGGTAGCATAAATAAGATGATCCCTCATAAAAATTTCAAGAAAGTGTTCCCCCTAACTGTGCACCATTGCGAAGGTCCGTTGTTTTGAAGCACCACGTGATGATCGGGTGTGATAGATTCTAACGTTCGCATACAACGGCTGTAAGCCAGATTTACACATGCAAAACACTTAGGATGACTTGACGAGCCTAGCATGTACAGACATGGCCTCGGAACACAAGTGACCGAAAGGTCGAACATGAGTCATATAGTAGATGCGATCAACATGAAGATGTTCACCGATGATGACTAGTCCGTCCCACGTGATGATCGGACACGGCCTAGTTGACTCGGATCATGTATCACTTAGATGACTAGAGGGATGTCTATCTGAGTGGGAGTTCATTAAATAATTTCATTAGATGAACTTAATTATCCTGAACATAGTCAAAAGGTCTTTGCAAATTATGTCGTAGCTCGAGTTTTAGTTCTACTGTTTTAGATATGTTCCTAGAGAAAATATAGTTGAAAGTTGATAGTAGCAATTATGCGGACTGGGTCCGTGAACTGAGGATTGTCCTCATTGCTGCGTAGAAGGCTTATGTCCTTAATGCACCGCTCGGTGTGCTGAACCTCGAACGTCGTCTGTGGATGTTGTGAACATCTGACACACACGTTTTGATGACTACATGATAGTTTAGTAATGTTAAACGGTTTAGAATTGTGGCGCCGAAGACGTTTTTGAAACGTCGCGGAACATATGAGATGTTCCAAGGGCTGAAATTGGGATTTCAGGCTCGTGCCCATGTCAAGAGGTATGAGACCTCCAACAAGTTTCTTAGCCTACAAACTAATTGAGAAAAGCTCAATCGTTAAGCTTGTACTCAGATTGTCTGGGTACAAAAATCACTTGAATCGTCAATCTTCCAGATGAGATAGTGATGTTTCTCCAAAGTCATTGCCACCAAGCTACTAGAGCTTCGTGATGAACTATAACCTATCAGGGATAGATATGATGATCCTTGAAATATTCACAATGTTTGACACCGCGAAAGTACAAATCAAGAAGGAGCATCAATTGTTGATGGTTAGTGAAACCACTAGTTTCAAGAAGGGCAAGGGCAAGAAGGGATACTTCATGAAATGGCAAATCAGTTGTTGCTCTAAGTGAAGAAACCCAAGGTTGAACCCAAACCCGAGACTAAGTGCTTCTGTAATGAGGGGAACAGTCACTGAAGCAGAACTACCCTAGATACTTGGTAGATGAGAAGGCTGGCAAGGTCGACAGAAGTATATTGGATATACATTATATTGATGTGTACTTTACTAGTACTCCTAGTAGCACCATGGTAATAGATACCGATTTAGTTGCTAAGTGTTAGTAACTCGAAATAAAAGGCTACGGAATAAACGAAGACTAGCTAAAGGTGAGATGATGATACGGTTTGGAAGTGTTTCCAAGGTTGATGTGATCAAGCACCGCATACTCCCTCTACCATCGAGATTGGTGTTAAACCTAAATAATTGTTATTTGGTGTTTGCGTTGAACATAGACATGATTGGATTATGTTTATCGCAATACGGTTATTCATCTAAGGAGAATAATGGTTACTCTGTTTGTTTGAATAATACCTTCAATGGTCTTGCACCCAAAATGAATGGTTTATTGAATCTCGATCATAGTGATACACATGTTCATGCCAAAAGATATAAGATAGTAATGATATAGTGCCACCTACTTGTGGCACTGCCATTTGAGTCATATTGGTATAAAACGCATGAAGAAGCTCCATGTTGATGGATCTTTGGACTCACTCGTTTTTGAAAAGATTGTGACATGTGAACCATGTCTATTGGTATATACGCATGAAGAAACTCCATGCAGGTGGACCGTTTGGACTCACTTGATTTTGAATCACTTGAGACATGCAAATCATACCACATGGGCAAGATGACTGAAAGCCTCGTTTTCAGTAAAATGGAACAAGAAAGCAACTTGTTGGAAGTAATACATTTTGATGTCTACAGTCCAATGAGTGCTGAGGCACGCAGTGGATATCGTTATGCTCTTACTTCACAGATGATTTGAGTAGATTCTAAGTATATTTACTTGATGAAACACAAGTCTGAATTATTGAAAGGTTCAAGCAATTTCAGAGTCAAGTTGAAGATCATCGTGGCAAGAGGATAAAATGTCTATGATATGATCATAGAGATGAATATCTGAGTTACGAGTTTGGCACACAATCAAGTCATTGTGGAAATTGTTTCACAACTAATACCGCCTGGAACTCCATAGTGTGATGGAGTGTCCAAACATCATAAACGCACCCTATTGGATATGGTGCGTACCATGATGTCTCTTATCGAATTACCACTATTGTTCATGGGTTAGGCATTAGAGACAACCGCATTCAGTTTAAATAGGGTACCACGCAATTCCATTAAGATGACACCGTATGAACTATGGTTTAGAGAAACCTAAGTTGTCGTTTCTTAAAAGTTTGGGGCTGCGACGCTTATGTGAAAAGTTTTAGCCTGATAAGCTCGAACCCAAAGCGGATAAATGCATCTTCATAGGACACCCAAAAACAGTTGGGTATACCTCCTGTCTCAGTTCCGGAAGCAAAAGGGATTGTTTCTAGAATTGGGTCCTTTCTCGAGGAAAAGTTTCTCTCGAAAGAGATGAGTGGGAGGATGGTGGAGACTTGATGAGGTTATTGAACCGTCACTTCAACTAGTGTGTAGCAGGGCACAGGAAGTTGTTCCTGTGGCGCCGACACCAATTGAAGTGGAAACTGATGATATTGATCATGAAACTTCGGATCAAGTCACTACCAAAACTAGTAGGTCGACAAGGATGCGTACTACTTCAGAGTGGTACGTAATCATGTCTTACGGGTCATGTTGCTAGACAACAATGAACCTACGAGCTATGGAGAAGCGATGGTGGGCCCGGATTCCGATGAATGGCTTGAGGCCATAAAATCCGAGAGAGGATCCATGTATGAAAACAAAGTATAGACTTTGGAAGAACTACTTGATGGTCGTAAGGCTATTGAGTACAGATGGATTTTAAATGGAAGACGGACAATGATGGTAAGTGTCACCATTAAGAAAGCTCGACTTGTCGTTAAGATGTTTTCCGACAAGTTCAAGGAGTTGACTGCGATGAGACTTTCTCGTTCATAGTGATGCTAAGAGTCTGTTGGAATTATATTAGCAGTTACTGCATTATTTATGAAATCTTGCAGATAGGATGTCAAAACATTGTTTCCTCGACGATTTCCTTGAGGAAAGGTTGTATGTGATACAACCAGAAGGTTTTGACAATCCTGAAAGATGCTAACAAGTATGCAGAGCTCCAGCAATCCTTCTAAAGACTGGAGTAAGCATCTCGGAGTTGGAATATACGCTTTGATGAGATGATCAAAGATTTTGGGTTTATACAAAGTTTATGAGAAACTTGTATTTCCAAAGAAGTGAGTGGCAGCACTATAGAATTTCTGATGAGTATATGTTGTTGACATATTGTTGATCAGAAATGATGTAGAGTTTCTGGAAAGCATATAGGGTTATTTGAAAAGTGTTTTTCAATGGAAAACCGAGATTAAGCTGCTTGAACATTAAGCATCAAGATCTATAAGGATAGATCAAGATCGCTTGATAGTACTTTCAAACGAACACATACCGTGACAAGATTTTGAAGGAGTTCAAAATAGATCGGCAAAGGAGTTCTTGGCTGTGTTATGAGGTGTGAGTATTGAGTAAGACTCAAGACCTGACCACGGCAGAAGAGAGAGAAAGGACGAAGGTCGTCCCCTATGCTTTAGACGTTGGCTCTACAGTATGCTATGTTGTGTACCACACCTGAAGTGTGCCTTGCCATGAGTCAATCAAGGGGTACAAGAGTGATCCAGGAATGGATCACATGACAACGGTCAAACTTATCCTTAGTAACTAGTTGACTAAGGAATTTTCTCGATTATGGAGGTGGTAAAAGAGTTCGTCGTAAAGGGTTACATCGATGCAAACTTTGACACTAATCCGGATGACTGTGAGTAGTAAACCGGATTCGTATAGTCGAGCAGTTGTTTGCAATAGCTCCAAGTAGCGCGTGGAAGCTGCATCTACAAGATGACATAAAGATTTGTAAAGAAAAAAAATGATCGGAAAGGTTCAGACCCATTGACTAATAACCTCTCTCACAAGCGACATATGATCAAACCCAATGGATGTTGAATTCATTACAATCACATAGTGATGTGAACTAGATTATTGACTCTAGTGCAAGTGGGAGACTGTTGGAAATATTCCCTAGAGGCAATAATAAAATGGTTATTATTATATTTCCTTGTTCACGATAATTGTCTATTGTTCATGCTATAATTGTATTAACTGGAAACAGTAATACATGTGTGAATACATAGACCACAACATGTCCCTAGTGAGCCTCTAGTTGACTAGCTCGTTGATCAATAGATGGTTATGGTTTCCTGACCATGGACATTGGATGTCATTGATAACGGGATCACATCATTAGGAGAATGATGTGATGGACAAGACCCAATCCTAAGCATAGCACAAGATCGTGTAGTTCGTTTGCTAAAGCTTTTCTAATGTCAAGTATCATTTCCTTAGACCATGAGATTGTGCAACTCCCGGTTACCGTAGGAATGCTTTGGGTGTACCAAACGTGACAACGTAACTGGGTGGCTATAAAGGTGCACTACAGGTATCTCCGAAAGTGTCTGTTGGGTTGGCACGAATCGAGACTGGGATTTGTCACTCTGTATGACGAAGAGGTATCTCTGGGCCCACTCGGTAATGCATCATCATAATGAGCTCAATGTGACTAAGTAGTTAGTCACGGGATCATGCATTATGGAATGAGTAAAGTGACTTGCCAGTAACGACATTGAACGAGGTATTGGGATACCGATGATCGAATCTTGGGCAAGTAACGTAACGATAGACAAAGGGAATTGTATACGGGATTGACTGAATCCTCGACATCGTGGTTCATATGAGATCATCGTGGAACATGTGGGAGCCAATATGGGTATCCAGATCCCGCTATTAGTTATTGGCTAGAGAGGTGTCTCGGTCATGTCTGCATGGTTCCCGAACCTGTAGGGTCTACACACTTACGGTTCGGTGACGCTAGAGTTGTTATGGGAAATAGTATGTGGTTACCGAAGGTAGTTCAGAGTCTTGGATGTGATCCCGGACGTCACAAGGAGTTCCGGAATGGTCCGGCGGTGAAGATCGATATATTGGATGAAGGGTATTGGAGTCCGGAAGTGTTCCGGGGGTACCAGGCTATGGCCAGCATGACCGAAAGGTGTTTCGGGAGCCCCGGCAAGTGTTGGAGGGCCTCATGGGCCAAAGGGGAAGGGGAAAACCAGCCCACTAAGGGGTGGTGCGCCCCCACACCCTTTCCCACATTATTTGGGGAGGTGGGGCGCCTCCACCTGGCTTGGGAGGCAATCCTCCACCTGCTTGGCTTGGGGGGCAAGTCTCCCTAGGATTTTCCCTAGGGAGATCCAACCTACTTGGCCGCCTCCCCCTAGGGGAAACCCTAGGGCGCCTCCCCTTCTCCCCTTGCCCCTATATATAGTGGAGGGATGGGAGGGCACCCGCACCTCTTCCCTGGCGCAGCCCTCTCCCTCCTCCAACACCTCCTCCTCCTCCGTAGTGCTTGGCGAAGCCCTGCTGGAGAACCACGAGATCCACCACCACCACGACGTCGTGTTGTCGGAGTTCTCCCTCAACTTCTCCTCTCCCCTTGCTAGATCAAGAAGGAGGAGACGTCCCCGGGCTGTATGTGTGTTGAACGCGGAGGCGTCGTCCATTCGGCGCTAGATCGGATCTTCCGCGATTTGAATCGCCGCGAGTACGACTCCATCAACCGCGTTCTTGTAATGCTTCCGCTTAGCGATCTTCAAGGGTATGAAGATGCTCATCATATCCCTCTCTTGTTGCTAGAATCTCCATAGATTGATCTTGTTGATGCGTAGAAAATTTTGAATTTCTGCTACGTTCCCCAACAGCGCCCCCACCCTCGTGGACAAGGTGTGGCCCCCCTGGTCTTGATTCTTTCGCCAGTATTTTTTATATATTCCAAAAATATTCTCTGTGAAGTTTCAGGTCATTTCGAGAACTTTTATTTCTGCATAAAAATAACATCATGGCAATTCTGCTGAAAATAGCGTCAGTCCAGGTTAGTTCCATTCAAATCATGCAAGTTAGAGTCCAAAACAAGGGCAAAAGTGTTTGGAAAAGTAGATACGTTGGATACGTGTCAACTCCCCCAAGCTTAAACCTTTGCTTGTCCTCAAGCAATTCAGTTGACAAACTGAAAGTGATAAAGAAAAACTTTTACAAACTCTGTTTGCTCTTGTTGTTGTAAATATGTAAAGCCAGCATTCAAGTTTTCAGCAAAGATTGCAAACTAACCATATTCACAATAACACTTAGGTCTCATGTTTTACCCATATCAATGGCATAATCAACTAGCAAGCAATAGTAATAAATCTCGGATGACAATACTTTCTCTAAACAATCATAATATGATATAACAGGATGGTATCTTGCTAGCCCTTTCTGAGACCGCAAAACATAAATGCAGAGCACCTCTGAAGATCAAGGACTGACTAAGCATTGTAATTCATGGTAAAAGAGATCCAGTCATAGTCATACTCAATATAAACTAATCGTAATGCATGCAAATAACAGCGGTGCTCTCCAGCTGGTGCTTTTTAATAAGAGGGTGATGACTCAACATAAAAGTAAATAGATAGGCCCTTCGCAGAGGGAAGCAGGGATTTGTAGAGGTACCATAGCTCAATTTTGAAATAGAGATGAATAATATTTTGAGCGACATACTTTCATTGTCAACATAACAACCGAGAGATCACGATATATCTTCCATGCTCCACACAGGCGGTTCCCAAACAGAATGGTAAAGTTTATACTCCCCCGCCACCAACAAGCATCAATCCATGGCTTGCCCGAAACAACGGGTGCCTCCAACTAACAACAGTCCTGGGGGAGTTTTGTTTGAAATTATTTTGATTTGGTTTGAGCATGGGACTGGGCATCCCGGTGACCAGCCATTGTCTCTGAGTGAGGATCAAAGTCCGCTCCTCTTGAGAATAACCCGCCTAGCATGGAAGATACAGACAACCCTAGTTGATACATGAGCTATTCGAGCATACAAAACAGAATTTCATTTGAAGGTTTAGAGTTTGGCACATACAAATTTACTTTGAACGGCAGGTAGATACCGCATATAGGAAGCTATGGTGGACTCATATGGAATAACTTTGGGGTTTATGGAAGTGGATGCACAAGCAGTATTTCACGCTTAGTACAAGTGAAGGCCAGAAAAAGACTGGGAAGCGACCAACTAGAGAGCGACAACAGTCATGAGCATTCATTAAAATTAATAAACATTGAGTGCAAGCGTGAGTAGGATATAATCCACCATGAACATAAATGTCGTGGAGGCTATGTTGATTTGGTTTCAACTACATGCGTCAACATCTGCCAAGTCAAGCCACTCGAATCGTTCAAAGGAGGATACCACCCTATCATACCACATCACAACCATTTTAATAGCATGTTGGCACGCAAGGTAAACCATTATAAACTCCTAGCTAATTAAGCATGGAATAAGCAACTATAATCTCTAATTGTCATTGCAAACATATTTCATTCATAATAGGCTGAATCAGGAACAATGAACTAATCATATTTACAAAAACAAAAGAGGTCGAGTTCATACCAGCTTGTCTCATCTCAATCAGTCCATCATACATCGTCATTATTGCCTTTCACTTGCACAACCGAACGGTGTGGATGATAATAATAATAGTGCGCATGCATTGGACTAAGCTGGAATCTGCAAGCATTTAATACAAAGGAGAAGACAAGGTAACATGGGCTCTTTGTTAAATCAACAAGAATGCATATAAGAACCACTTAACATTTTCATTATGGTCTTCTCCACCTGACCCCCAAAGAAAAGAAAAGAAATAAAACTATTTACATGGGAAAGCTCCCAACAAGCAAAAGAAGAACGAGAAATCTTTTTGGGTTTTCTTTTAATTATTACTACTACAGGCATGGAAACTAAACTAGCTAAAAGCTACAACTATTATTTTTGGTTTTTCTTAAGGTTATTCAAACACACAAGAAGAAGGCTTAAAACAGAAAAATAAACTAGCATGGATAGTACAATGAAAAAGTATGAGCACCGACAACTGGCTCACGGACGTCGCGGCCAGCGCCTGCCCGCGCCCCTATAAAGCCCTCGCCGCGATCCCCTAGGGTTCCCCTCTCCTCCTCGTTCCCTCCTCCGCGCCGCTGCTTGAGGGAGGCTCTCCCTCACGTCTTCCTGCTCCTGCCTCGAGTAGCACCCGAACGCCATGGCTGGCCAGGCAAGGAGCTCGCCGCCGGCCTGACGCCTCCCTTCGACCTCCGCGACGCCCACGAGAACCGCAGCGAGCCCCTGGTTCCTTTCCGCTGCAAGGCAAGCCCAAGACCGCCTCCACGACGCCTCCTCTTCCCCGACGTTGCTGCCTAGCTGGAGCTCCTCCATCGCCGGTGACCAGCAGGTCCCAGCGCCTCCCTTTTTCCCTATCTCCTTTGTTACCTGCTCTCTCATGTCCCTGTCTCTCTCCCCGCCATGGACAGGTACCAACAACCTGTCGGCCACCAGGAGCTCGAGACGCTGAACCCTCCCCGTTGTCTGCATCTCCTCTGGCAGCACCGCCGTGCCTGCACGCCTCTGGCAAAGCTCCGGAGCCGAGCCCTCGTCGTCCTGTTCGACTCCCGCCATCGGGATCCGGCCATCCCCGCGTTGCCGTGCCCTGCATCCCGCGGCCAGCTGCGCCAAGTCCCTCGTCGCGCCTTTCGCCAAGACGTCGCCGCTGTTCTGCTTCCTGACGAGCAGAGGACGAGGCGCCCGTTCGCCTGCGCCTCACGTTGACCGTGCCTTCCCCAATCCCAGCTCTGCCTCGCGCCAGAGTTGACCCAGCCGAGCGCCTCCTCTGTTGACCCGCAACCCCGAGCTCCCGCGCCGACCCCTCTCCATCCTGTCGCTTGCCGGAGTCCCACCTGCGTCCATCCAGCGCCTGCTGTCTTCCTCTGCTTCGAGCGACAAGACGAGCGCCGCCCCGTCGTTGACCCGATCTGGCGCCAGCGTGGACAAGCGCCAAGGCCCAGCTCGCCCTCCATCTCCCTGCGCCAAGCCAGCCACACCGACCGGGCCTTGGCCCAGGGTGAGCAGCCCCCGCCCCCTCTCTTGTGCACTTTTGGGCCGACCAGTTTCCTGCGAACGAATTTGCTAATTAATCAGAGAACTGCAGTTTTTCAGAAAACCCCTTGTTGTTCATGCATTTAATAACTAAATAACCCTAGCTCGATTTTAAATAAACTTTATATGTAAATGGGATGGAAAAATGCCTAGTTTAACATGGTGGCATTACTTTGCATGTTTAACAACTCTAAAATATGGTTTAGGGCAGAACAGTACCGAATTCCTAAATTGCATATGGGGATTTTCCGGAATTATTGTTTGTTGTTTCCGGCCTCATCTAAACTTGCTTTGATGCGTTGTTCTTGTTTGCATCATCTCTTGCCATGAGTAGGTTCATGTAGCCTTGTCATGCATCATACTTGGTTGAGCATCATGTCATTTATATGTGTGCTGTGTTTACCATGTTGTGTGCTTCTTCTCGATAGTTCCCGTTTCGTTGCGATCATGAGGGTTCATTCGTCTACGCTTGGTTCGGCTTTGTCCGTTCGTCTTCTTCATGGACTCGTTCTTCTTCCTTGCGGGATTTCAGGCAAGATGACCGTCACCTTGGATCTCACTACTATCATTGCTATGCTAGTTGCTTCGTTCTATCGCTTTATCGCGTTACCTACCACTTGCTTATCAAGCCTCCCAAATTGCCATGAACCTCTAACCTTTGTCACCCTTCCTATCAAACCGTTGTTTGGTTATGTTACCGCTTTTGCTCAGCCCCCTCTTATAGCATTGCTAGTTGCAGGTGAAGATGAAGATTGCTCCATGTTGGATTATGTTTATGTTGGGATATCACAATATCTCTTATATTATTAATGCATCTATATACTTGGTAAAGGGTGGAACGCTCGGCCTTATGCCTGGTGTTTTGTTCCACTCTTGCCGCCCTAGTTTCCGGCATATCGGTATTATGTTCCCGGATTTTGCGTCCCTAACGCGGTTGGGTGATTTATGGGACCCCCTTGACAGCTCGCCTTGAATAAAACTCCTCCAGCAAGGCCCAACGTTGGTTTTACCATTTGCGTACCACCTATATTTTTCCCTTGGGAGTAATTAACCCAAGGGTCATCTTTATTTTAGCCCCCCCGGGCCAGTGCTTCTCTAAGTGCTGGTCCGAACCGAGTAGACTGCGGGGCCACCTCAGGGAAACTTGAGGGCTGGTTTTACTCGTAGGATGTATCATCCAGTGTTGCCTTGAGAACGAGATATGTGCAGCTCCTATCGGGATTGTCGGCACATCGGGCGGCTTTGCTGGTCTTGTTTTACCATTGTTGAAATGTCTTGCAAATCGGGATTCCGAGACTGATCGGGTCTTCCTGGGAGAAGGAATATCCTTCGTTGACAGTGAGAGCTTGTGGTGGGCTAAGTTGGGACACCCCCTGCAGGGTATAAACTTTCGAGAGCCGTGCCCGCGGTTATGTGGCAGATGGGAATTTGTTAATATCCGATTTTAGATAACTTGACACCAGATCCGAATTAAAACGCATCAACCGCGTGTGTAGCCGTGATGGTCTCTTTTTGGCGGAGTCCGGGAAGTGAACACGGTTTTGGGTTATGTTTGACGTAAGTAGGAGTTCAGGATCACCTCTTTATCATTGCTAGCTTCACGACCGTTCCTTTGCTTCTCTTCTCGCTCTTATTTGCGTATGTTAGCCACCATATTTGCTTAGTCGCTGCTGCAACCTCACCACTTTACCCCTTCCTTACCCATTAATCTTTTCTAGTCTTGATACCCATGGTAATGGGATTGCTGAGTCCTCGTGGCTCACAGATTACTACAACAACAGTTGCAGGTACAGGCTATGCGACGATCTTGACGCGAGAGCGATGCTTGCTTGTTTTGGAGTTTTTCTTCTGCTTCTTCTTAGATCAGGGGATAGGTTCCAGGTCGGCAGCCTGGGCTAGCAGGGTGGATGTCGTTTGAGTTTCTGTTTGTGTTTCATCCGTAGTCGGATGTGGCTCTTATGTAAGATGATGTTGTATTCGTGTGGCATTGGATGCCTTATGTATGTATCCCTATCTATTATGTAATGTTGATGTAATGATATCCACCTTGCAAAAGCGTATCAATATGCGGTTCTATCCTTAGTGGGACATTCGAGTCTCTTTAGAATAGTATCGCATATTGGGCGTGACAAGTTATTGTGTGAACATGAATGTAATGTCGGTGAGAAATACGTACTCCCCCAAGCTTAGGCTTTTGGCCTAAGTTGGTCTATGCCCACAGATGGCCTAGCGGATATCCAAAGTTGTAGCTGGGGTCGTACTGAGATGGAGCATCTATTGGCTGACGAGCTGCAGCCTGGAGGCGAGCTGCCTCCGTCCTCCTCTCATACTCGTTCGCCTCCTCGCTGGTTATAACATATCTCCTTTTTGCCTGAAATTCAAAGAAAGTAGGGGCGGGGAGAGCAACATGGACAGTGCGACGTCTGTCGAAGATTGGTCGGTACTGGAGGAATTGTTCATTCCTCTCAACAAACTGATGGCGAACCATAGCTTTATAATCTAGATAAGCAGGAGGCAACTCCAAATCATTTCTACGTATGGGTATATCAAGATAATTAGCTACACGAATTGCATAAATTCCCCCAAACAAATCTCCACTTGTACCATTATGATGCAACCTTCGTGCAACAATAGCCCCCAAGTTATATTGTTTATCATCTAATACCGCACTTTTGAGGACACAAAGATCTGGAACGAACATGTGACAAGCTTCATCTTTACCGTTAATGCATCTACCTATAAAGAGAGCAAAATAATGTATGGAAGGAAAATGAATGCTCCCTATGGTAGCTTGTGTGATTTCTCTAGATTCCCCCATAGTGATACTAGCAAGAAAATCTTTATATTCAGATTTACGCGGTTCACTAACATTACCCCACTGCGGGAGTTTACAAGCAGCATTAAAATCTTCTAAATCCATGGTATATGATTTATCATAGAGATCAAATAGAACAGTGTGAGAATTGCGCGAGGATGTAAATTTAAACCTTCTCACAAAGGAATCAGTTAAGTAACGGTATTGGGGGCACTTATCTGACATGAAGCCCTCAAGTTCAGCGTTACGCACATATGCGTCAAATTCCACCTTAATGCCTGCTTGGACCATAAAATCTTCTGACGGCCATTCACAAGGCCGCACTTGAGCTTCTATTGGTAGTTCATAGTCCGGCTCACGTATTGCAGGCCTGGGTCCTTGCTTCTTTGAGGAACCACATTGGTACATTTTCCTAAACATATTTCTTCCTCTGAAAAATTTCTAAAAATTTTAGTGACTCAAAATAAAAGTGAACCAAACTCAATAAGATTGATGGTAACTACTCCCACAAGTGCCTAGAGACTATATCATGCATTAGAACTACTTGGGACCATATAAATTTGACATGCAAGCTCAAGAATAGGGTCACCTCAGCAGCAAAAATTTGCAATAAATAAAGCACTAGAACAAAAACTAATTGGACCATTGGAGGAGTCACAGACCGAAGAATAATCTCCCAAAGTAGTTTTGTGAATGGAGCTTTGAGGAAGGATATCGAAAATGGTAGCAAAATGAGCTAGAACACGGGTTTGAGCTATGGAGGGATTTTTTTGAGGAAGAAGAAGTGTGTGAGTGCTGGAAAAAGTGGAGGGGGCCATGTGGGACCCACAAGGCAGGGGGCGCGCCCTGGACCCTCGTGGCCAGGTGGTTGCCCCCTCTGGTGTGTTCTCAGTGCCAGCTATTCTTAAATATTCTATAAAAAAATCATATTTCATTTTCTGGACATTTGGAGAACTTTTATTTTCGGGGTATTTTTTTATTGCAAGGATAATTCAAAAAACAGACATAAAATACTAGTTTTGCTTTATTTAATCTAAATGACAGAAACTAAAAGGAGGGTACAGAGAGTTGTGCTTTCTAACTTCATCCATCTCATGCTCATCAAAAGGAATCCACTAACAATGTTGATCAAGTCTTGTTAACAAACTCTTTCCGAATTGCACGAAACCGGAGAATTTTTGAATAACACTACTTACCTCAACGGGGATATGCACATCCCCAATAGTAAATATATCATATTTCTTCTTGACAATAGGAAGAGGAAATTCAAAACCTCCAATAGTAATAGTTGAAAACTTTCCAATAGAATTGATATTGTGGACTTGAGATTGTTTCCTCGAAAAGTGTACCGTATGCTCATTACCATTAACTTGAAAAGTGACATTGCCTTTCTTGCAACCAATAACAGCCCCTGCAGTATTCAAAAAGGGTCTACCAAGTATAATCGGCATACTATCGTCCTTGGGAATATCAAGAATAACAAAGTCCATTAAAATAGTAACGTTTGCAACCACAACAGGCACATCCTCACAAATACCGACAGGTATAACAATTGATTTATCGGCCATTTGCAAAGATATTTCAGTAGGTGTCAACTTATTCAAATCAAGTCTACGATATAAAGTGAGAGGCATAACACTAACACCGGCTCCAAGATCACATAAAGCATTTTTAACATAGTTTCTTTTAATGGAGCATGGTATAGTTGGTACTCCTAGATCTCCAAGTTTCTTTGGTATTCCACCCTTAAAAGTATAATTAGCAAGCATGGTGGAAATTACAGCTTCCGGTATCTTTCTTTTATTTGTAAAAATATCTTTCATGTACTTGGCATAGGTTCATTTTAAGCATATCAGTCAAACGCATACGCAAAAAGATAGGTCTAATCATTTCAGCAAAGCGCTCAAAATCCTCATCATCCTTTTTCTTGGATGGTTTAGGGGGAAAGGGCATGGGTTTCTGAACCCATGGTTCTCTTTCTTTGCCGTGCTTCCTAGCAACAAAGTCTCTCTTATCATAATGTTGATTCTTTAATTGTGGGTTATCAAGATCAACAGCAGGTTCAATCTCTACATCATTGTTATTAGTAGGTTGAGCATCAACATGAACATCTTCATTAACATTATCACCAGGTTCATGTTCATTACCAGATTGTGTTTCAGCATCAGAAATAGAAATATCATTAGGATTCTTAGGTGTGTCAACAACAGGTTCACTAGAAGCATGCAAACTCCTATCATTTTTCTTTTTCTTCTTAGAAGGACTAGGTGCATCAACATTAGTTCTATGAGAGTTCTGCTCAATTCTCTTAGCGTGGCCCTCAGGATACAAAGGTTCCTCAGTCACTTTCTCCCCTCTAGTCATCACTCTAACAACATTATCATTTTTCTTATTGTTTAATTCATTGAGCACATCATTTTGAGCTTTAAGCACTTGTTCTACTTGAGTGGTAACCATAGAAGCATGTTTGCTAATAAGTTTAAGTTCACCTTTAACTCTAGACATGTAATCAGTCAAGTGTTCAATCATATAAGCATTACGTTTCAATTGTCTACCAACATAAGCATTGAAGTTTTCTTGTTTAACAATAAAATTATCAAACTCATCTAAGCATTGGCTAGCAGACTTCTTACGAGGAATATAACCTTCAACAAATCAATAGAAAGAATTTACCTTTACTACCTGTGTCGGGTTATGAAGACCACATATTTCTTTAATAGGTGGTAAATTCTTAACATCTTTAGCTTTAATACCCTTTTCTTTCATAGATTTCTTTGCCTCTTGCATATCTTCAGGACTGAGAAATAGAATACCCCTTTTCTTCGTACTTGGCTTAGGAGTTGGTTCAGGAAGTGTCCAATCACTTTCATTACTCAACATATTATTCAATAGCAATTCAGCTTGATCAACAGATCTTTCCCTGAAAACACAACCAGCACAACGATGCAGGTGGTCTGTGGAAGCATCGGTTAGTCCATTGTAAAAGATATCAAGTATTTCATTTTTCTTGAGTGGATGATCAGGCAAAGCATTAAGTAATTGGAGAAGCCTCCCCCAAGCTTGTGGGAGACTCTCTTTTTAAATTTGCACAAAATTATATATTTCCCTCAAGGCAGCTTATTTCTTATGAGCGGGGAAATATTTAGCAGAGAAGTAATAAATCATATCCTGGGGACTACGCACACAACCAGGATCAAGAGAATTAAACCGTATTTTAGCATCGACCTTTAATGAGAGCGGGAATAACTTAAGGATATAGTAGTAACAAATTTTCTCCTAATGAGTGAATTGGGTGGCTATATCATTTAATTTAGTAAGGTGTGCCACAACAGTTTCAGATTCATAGCCATAAAAAGGATCAGATTCAACCAAAGTAATTATCTCAGGATCGACAGAGAAATAATAATCCTTATCAGAAATAAATATAGGTGAAGTAGCAGAAGCAGGGCTATATTTCATTCTAGCATTCAGAGACTTTTCTTTCAGCTTAGCTAATAATTTCTTAAGATCATATCTATCATTGCAAGCAAGAAAGTCTCTAGCAGTTTCTTCATCCATAACATAACCCTCAGGTACATCAGGCAATTCATATCTAGGGGGAGAATCTTCATCATCACTTTCATCAATATTATCAGTTTCAATAATTTCATTCTCTCTAACCCTAGCAAGTTGTTCATCAAGAAATTCTCCTAATGGCACAGTAGTATCAAGCATAGAAGTAGTTTCATCAGAAGTATCATGCATAGCAGAAATGGCATCATCAATAACATGCGACATATTAGAATTAATAGCGGAAGCAGGTTTAGGTGTCGCAAGCTTACTCAAAACAGAAGGTGAATCAAGTGCAGAGCTAGATGGCAGTTCCTTACCTCCCCTCGTAGTTGAGGGATAAATCTTGGTTTTTTCATCTTCCAAGTTCCTCATGGTGATCAGTAGATATAAATCCCAAGTGACTCAAAGAATAGAGCTATGCTCCCCGGCAACGGCGCAAGAAAATAGTCTTGATAACCCACAAGTATATGGGATCGCAACAGTTTTCGAGGGTAGAGTATTCAACCCAAATTTATTGATTCGACATAAGGGGAGCCAAAGAATATTCTCAAGTATTAGCAGTTGAGTTGTCAATTCAACCACAGCTAGAAAACTTAATATCTACAGCAAAGTATTTAGTAGCAAAGTAGTATGGAAGTAACGGTAATGGTGGCAAAGGTAACAGTAACAGCTTTGTAGTAATTGTAATAGTGGCAACAAAAAAGTAAATAAGCAAAGATCAATATGTGAAAATCTCGTAGACATTGGATTAGTGATGGAGAATTATGTCGGACGCGATTCCTCATGCAACAGTTATAACATAGGGTGACACAGAACTAGCTCCAATTCATCAATGTAATGTAGTCATGTATTCCGAATATAGTCATACGTGCTTATGGAAAAGAACTTGCATGACATCTTTTGTCCTACCCTCCCGTGGCAGTGGGGTCCTATTGGAAACTAAGGGATATTAAGGCCTCCTTTTAATAGAGTACCGGACCAAAGCATTAACACTTAGTGAATATATAAACCCCTCAAACTACAATCATCACCGGGAGTGGTCCCGATTATTGTCACTTCGGGGTTGTCGGAACATAACACATATTAGGTGACAATTGACTTGCAAGATAGGATCAAGAACTCACATATATTCATGAAAACATAATAGGTTCATATCTGAAATCATGGCACTCGGGCCCTAGTGAGAAGCATTAAGCATAGCAAAGTCATAGCAACATCAATCTCAGAACATAGTGGATACTAGGGATGAAACCCTAACAAAACTAACTCGATTACATGATAAATCTCATCCAACCCATCACCCTCCAGCAAGACTACGATGGAATTACTCACGCACGGCGGTGAGCATCATGAAATTGGTGATGGAGGAAGGTTGATGATGACGACGGCGACGGATTCCCCTCTCTGGAGCCCTGAACGGACTCTAGATCGGCCATCCCAAGAAAGATTAGGGCTTGGCGGCAGCTCCGTATCGTAAAACGTGATGAATCCTTCTCTCTGATTTTTTTTCTCCCCGAACGTGAATATATAGAGTTGGAGTTGAGGTGTGTGGAGGCTCAGGGGGCCCACAAGACAGGGGGTGCGCCCAGGGGGTAGGCGCGCCCCCACCCTCGTGGACAGGGTGTGGGCTCCCTGGTCTTGATTTTTTCGCCAGTAATTTTTATATATTCCAAAAATATTCTCTGTAAAGTTTCAGGTCATTCCGAGAACTTTTATTTTTGCATAAAAATAACACCATGGCAATTCTGCTGAAAACAGCATCAGTCCGGGTTAGTTCCGTTCAAATCATGCAAGTTAGAGTCCAAAACAAGGGCAAAAGTGTTTGGAAAAGTAGATACATTGGAGACGTATCACCATGCAAGGCTTCCCTCCGGCCGCCCACCCCTTCGCCGTCGTATGCAGGTATAAAAGGGTTTTCTTCCTCCCCCCGCCTCTCGCACCAGTGTCTCTTGCTCCCAATTCTGGCAGCGCCCAAACCCGTCTTCAAGTTGGCCCCTGCCTTGCCATAGGCCACCGCCGGTGTCCCATCTTCCTTCCAGGCACCTTCCCTATCTCCTCTCCATGCAACCAAATCGAGGCGCACGCAGGAGCCATGAGAGGTGCACGTCGATGTTGGAAATATGCCCTAGAGGCAATAATAAAAGATTATTATTATATTTCCTTGTTCATGATAATTGTCTTTATTCATGCTATAATTGTATTATTCAGAAATCGTAATACACGTGTGAATACATAGACCATAATATGTCCCTAGTAAGCCTCTAGTTGACTAGCTCGTTGATCAACAGATGGTCATGGTTTCCTGACTATTTACATTAGATGTCGTTGATAACGGGATCACATCATTAGGAGAATGATGTGATGGACAAGACCCAATCCTAAGCATAGCACAAGATCGTGTAGTTCGTTTGCTAGAGCTTTTCCAATGTCAAGTATCTTTTCCTTAGACCATGAGATCGTGTAACTCCCGGATACCGTAGGAGTGCTTTGTGTTGGGGAACGTAGTAACTTCAAAAAAAATCCTACGCACACGCAAGATCATGGTGATGCATAGCAACGAGAGGGGAGAGTGTTGTCTACGTACCCTCGTAGACCGTAAGCGGAAGCGTTATAACAATGCGGTTGATGTAGTCGTACATCTTCACGATCCGACCAATCCAAGCAGCGAACGTATGGCACCTCCGAGTTCTGCACACGTTCAGCTCGATGACGATCCCCGGACTCCGATCCAGCAAAGCGTCGGGGATGAGTTCTGTCAGCACGACGGCGTGGTGACGATGATGATGTTCTACCGACGCAGGGCTTCGCCTAAACTCCGCGACGATATGACCGAGGTGGAATATGGTGGAGGGGGGCACCGCACACGGCTAAGGAACTATCCGTAGATCAACTTGTGTGTCTATGGGGTGCCCCCTGCCCCCGTATATAAAGGAGCAAGGGGGGAGGCCGGCCGGCCCTTAGAGGGTGCGCCAAGGAGGAGGAATCCTCCTCCTATTAGGAGTAGGACTCCCCCTTTCCTACTCCTACTAGGAGGGGGAAGGAAGGGGGAGAGGGGAAGGAAAGAGGGGGGCGCCGCACCCCCCTCCTAGTCCAATTCGGACCAGAGGGAGAGGGGGCGCGCGGCCCACCCTGGCCGCCCCTCTCTCTTTCGCCTAAGGCCCACTATGCCCATTACTTCTCCCGAGGGGGGGTTCCGGTAACCCTCCGCACTCCGGTTTTCTCCGAAAACACCCGGAACACTTCCGGTGTCCGAATATAGCCGTCCAATATATCAATCTTTATGTCTCGACCATTCTGAGACTCCTCGTCATATCCCTGATCACATCCGAGACTCTGAACAAACTTCGGTACATCAAAACTTATAAACTCATAATAAAACTATCATCGTAACGTTAAGCGTGCGGACCCTACAGGTTCGAGAACTATGTAGACATGACCTAGAACTATTCTCAGTCAATAACCAATAGCGCAACCTGGATGCCCATATTGGTTCCTACATATTCTACAAAGATCTTTATCGGTCAAACCGCATAACAACATACGTTGTTCCCTTTGTCATCGGTATGTTACTTGCCCGAGATTCGATCGTCGGTATCCAATACCTAGTTCAATCTCGTTACCGGCAAGTCTCTTTACTCGTTACGTAATGCATCATTCCGTAACTAACTCATTAGTTACATTGCTTGCAAGGCTTATAGCGATGTGCATTATCGAGAGGGCCCAGAGATACCTCTCCGACAATCGGAGTGACAAAACCTAATCTCGAAATACGCCAACCCAACATCTACCTTCGGAGACACCTGTAGTACTCCTTTATAATCACCCAGTTATGTTGTGACGTTTGGTAGCACCCAAAGTGTTCCTCCGGTAAACAGGAGTTGCATAATCTCATAGTTTCAGGAACATGTATAAGTCATGAAGAAAGCAATAGCAATATACTAAACGATCAAGTGCTAGGCTAACGGAATGGGTCATGTCAATCACATCATTCTCCTAATGATGTGATCCCATTAATCAAATGACAACACATGTCTATGGTTAGGAAACATAACCATCTTTGATTAATGAGCTAGTCAAGTAGAGGCATACCAGTGACTATATGTTTGTCTATGTATTCACACATGTATCATGTTTCCGGTTAATACAATTCTAGCATGAATAATAAACATTTATCATGATATGAGGAAATAAATAATAACTTTATTATTGCCTCTAGGGCATATTTCCTTCAGTCTCCCACTTGCACTAGAGTCAATAATCTAGATTACATAGTAATGATTCTAACACCCATGGAGTCTTGGTGTTGATCATGTTTTGCTCGTGAGAGAGGCTTAGTCAACGGATCTGCAACATTCAGATCCGTATGTATCTTGCAAATCTCTATGTCTCCCACTTGGACTTGGTCCTGGATGGAATTGGAGCGTCTCTTGTTGTGCTTGGTCCTCTTGTGAAATATGGATTCCTTTGCCAAGGCAATTGCACCAGTATTGTCACAGAAGATCTTCATTGGTCCCGATGCACTAGGTATGACACCTAGATCGGAAATGAACTCCTCCATCCAGACTCCTTCATTCGCTGCTTCCGAAGCAGCTATGTACTCCGCTTCACATGTAGATCCCGCCACGACATTTTTTTTAGAACTGCACCAACTTACAGCTCCACCGTTTAATAAAAACACGTATCCGGTTTGCGATTTAGAATCGTCCGGATCAGTGTCAAAGCTTGCATTGACGTAACCATTTACGACTAGCTCTTTGTCACCTCCATATACGAGAAACATATCCTTAGTCCTTTTCGGTATTTCAGATGTTCTTGACCGCTGTCCATGATCCACTGGATTACTTTGGTACCTTCCTGCCAAGCTTATTGCTAAGCATACGTCAGGTCTGGTACACAGCATTGCATACATGATAGAGCCTATGGCTGAAGCATAGGGAACATCTTTCATTTTCTCTCTATCTTCTGCCGTGGTCAGGCATTGAGTTTGACTCAACTTCACACCTTGTAGCACGGGCAAAAATCCTTTCTTTGCCTGATCCATTTTGAACTTTTTCAAAATTTTATCAAGGTATGTGCTTTGTGAAAGTCCTATTAAGTGTCTTGATCTATCTCTATAAATCTTGATGCCCAATATGTAAGCAGCTTCACCGAGGTCTTTCATTGAAAAACTTTTATTCAAGTATCCTTTTATGCTATCCAGAAATTCTATATCATTTCCAATTAATAATATGTCATCTACATATAATATCAGAAATGCTACAGAGCTCCCACTCACTTTCTTATAAATACATGCTTCTCCAAAAGTCTATATAAAACCATATGCTTTGATCACACTATCAAAGCATTTATTCCAACTGGGAGATGCTTGCACCAGTCCATAAATGGATCACTGGAGCTTGCACACTTTGTTAGCACCTTTTGGATCAACAAAACCTTCTGGCTGCATCATATACAACTCTTCTTCCAGAAATCCATTCAAGAATGCAGTTTTGAAATCCATTTGCCAAATTTCATAATCATGAAATGCAGCAATAGCTAACATGATTCGGAGAGACTTAAGCATAGCTACGGGTGAGAAAGTCTCATCGTAGTCAACCCCTTGAACTTGTCGAAAACCTTTTGCAACAAGTCGAGCTTTATAGACAGTTACATTACCATCAGCGCCAGTCTTCTTCTTAAAGATCCATTTATTCTCAATGGCTTGCCGATCATCGGCCAAGTCAACCAAAGTCCATACTTTGTTTTCATACATGGATCCCATCTCAGATTTCATGGCCTCTAGCCATTCTGCGGAATCTGGGCTCATCATCGCTTCCTCATAGTTCGTAGGTTCATCATGGTCAAGTAACATGACTTCGAAATAGGATTACCGTACCACTCGGTGTGGATCTTACTCGGTAGACCTATGAGGTTCAATAGAAACTTGATCTGAAGTTTCATGATCAATATCATTAGCTTCCTCACTAATTGGTGTAGGTGTCACAGAACTGATTTACGTGATGAACTACTTTCCAATAAGGGAGCAGTACTGATTACCTCATCAAGTTCTACTTTCCTCCCACTCACTTCTTTCGAGAGAAACTCCTTCTCTAGAAAGGATCCATTCTTAGCAACGAATGTTTTACCTTCGGATCTGTGATAGAAGGTGTACCCAACAGTCTCTTTTGGGTATCCTATGAAGACACATTTGTCCGATTTAGGTTCGAGCTTATCTGGTTGAAGTTTCTTCACATAAGCATCGCAGCCCCAAACTTTAAGAAACGACAACTTTGGTTTCTTGCCAAACCACAGTTCATAAGGCGTCGTCTCAATTGATTTTGATGGTGCCCTATTTAACGTGAATGCGGACGTCTCTAAAGCATAACCCCAGAACGATAGCGGTAAATCAATAAGAGACATCATAGATCGCACCATATCTAGTAAAGTACGATTACGACGTTGGGACACACCATTTCTTTGTGGTGTTCCAGGTGGCGTGAGTTGCGAAACTATTCCACATTGTTTCAAATGTAAACCAAACTCATAACTCAAATATTCTCCTCCACGATCAGATCGTAGAAACTTTATTTTCTTGTTACGATAATTTTCCACTTCACTCTGAAATTCTTTGAACTTTTCAAATGTTTCAGACTTGTGTTTCATCAAGTAGATATACCCATATCTGCTCAAATCATCTGTGAAGGTGAGAAAATAACGATATCCTTCATGAGCTTCAACATTCATCGTACCACATACATCCGTATGTATGATTTCCAACAAATCTGTTGCTCTCTCCATAGTACCGGAGAACGGTGTTTTAGTCATCTTGCCCATGAGGCACAGTTCGCAAGTACCAAGTGATTCATAATCAAGTGATTCCAAAAGTCCATCAGTATGGAGTTTCTTCATGCGCTTTACACCGATATGACCTAAACGGCAGTGCCACAAATAAGTTGCACTTTCATAATCAACTCTGCATCTTTTGGCTTCGACATTATGAATATGTGCATCACTACTTTCGAGATTCAATAAAAATAGACCACTCTTCAAGGGTGCATGACCATAAAAGATATTACTCATATAAATAGAACAACCATTATTCTCTGATTTAAATGAATAACCATCTCGCATCAAACAAGATCCAGATATAATGTTCATGCTCAACGCTGGTACCAAATAACAATTATTCAGGTCTAAAACTAATCCCGAAGGTAGATGTAGAGGTAGCGTGCCGACCGCGATCACATCGACTTTGGAACTGTTTCCCACGCGCATCGTCACCTCGTCTTCGCCAAGCTAAGCTTATTCCGTAGTCCTGTTTGAGTTGCAAATATTAGCAATGTAACCAGTATCAAATACCAGTGCTACTACGAGCTCTAGTAAGGTACACATCAATAACATGTATATCACATATACCTTTGTTCACCTTGCCATCCTTCTTATCCGCCAAATACTTGGGGCAGTTCCGCTTCAAAGATCGATCGCTTGCGAGAAGCACTCGAGTTTCAGGCTTAGGTCCGACTTGGGTTTCTTCTCTTGAGCAGCAACTTGCTTGCCGTTCTTCTTGAAATTCCCCTTCTTCTTTCCTTTGCCTTTTTTCTTGAAACTAGTGGTCTTGTTGACCATCAACACTTGATGCTCCTTCTTGATTTCTACCTCCGCAGCTTTTAGCATTGCGAAGAGCTCAGGAATTGTCTTGTTCATCCCTTGCATATTAAGGTTCATCACGAAGCTCTTGTAGCTTGGTGGAAGTGATTGGAGAATTCTGTCAATGACTCTATCATCCGGAAGATTAACTCCCAGTTGAATCAAGTGATTATTATACCCCAGACATTTTGAGTATATGCTCACTGACAGAACTATTCTCCTCCATCTTGCAGCTGTAGAACTTATTGGATACTTCATATCTCTCAATCCAGGCATTTGCTTGAAATATTAACTTCAACTCCTGGAACATATCATGTGCTCCATGACGTTCAAAACGTCGTTGAAGACCCAGTTCTAAGCCGTAAAGCATGGCACATTGAACTATCGAGTAGCCATCAGCTTTGCTCTGCCAGACGTTCTTAACGTCGTCAGTTGCATCAGCAACAGGCCTGGCACCCAGCGGTGCTTCCAGGACGTAATTCTTCCGTGCAGCAATGAGGATAATCCTCGAGTTACGGACCCATTCTGTGTAATTGCTACCATCATCTTTTAACTTTGCTTTCTCAAGGAAAGCATTAAAATTCAACGGAACAATAGCACGAGCCATCTATCTACAACAGACATAGACAAGCAAAATACTATCAGGTACTAAGTTCATGATAAATTTAAGTTCAATTAATCATATTACTTAAGAACTCCCACTTAGACAGAC
This sequence comes from Aegilops speltoides, assembly GCA_021437245.1. NCBI lineage: Eukaryota > Viridiplantae > Streptophyta > Magnoliopsida > Poales > Poaceae > Aegilops > Aegilops speltoides. Next base: position 89,615,839 of record CM038142.1, on the reverse strand, counting down.
ATCTCTCTAGTCATCTAAGTGATCACGTGATCCAAATCAACTAAACCATAATCGATCATCACGTGAGATGGAGTAGTTTTCAATGGTGAAAATCACTATGTTGATCATATCTACTATATGATTCACGCTCGACCTTTCGGTCTCCGTGTTCCGAGGCCATATCTGCATATGCTAGGCTCGTCAAGTTTAACCTGAGTATTCTGCATGTGCAAAAACTGGCTTGCACCCGTTGTAGATGTACGTAGAACTTATCACACCCGATCATCACGTGGTGTCTGGGCACGACAAACTTTGGCAACGGTGCATACTCAGGGAGAACACTTCTTGATAATTTTAAGTGAGAGATCATATTAAAATGCTACCGTCAAACAAAGCAAGATAAGATGCATAAAGGATAAACATCACATGCAATCAATATAAGTGATATGATATGGCCATCATCATCTTGTGCTTGTGATCTCCATCTTCAAAGCACCGTCGTGATCACCATCATCACCGGCGCGACACCTTGATCTCCATCGTAGCATCATTGTCGTTACGCCATCTATTGCTTCTACGACTATCGCTACCGCTTAGTGATAAAGTAAAGCATTTGCATTTCATACAATAAAGCGACAACCATATGGCTCCTGCCAGTTGCCGATAACTTCGGTTACAAAACATGATCATCTCATACAATAAAATATAGCATCACGTCTTGACCATATCACATCACAACATGCCCTGCAAAAACAAGTTAGACGTCCTCTACTTTGTTGTTGCAAGTTTTACGTGGCTGCTACGGGCTTAGCAAGAACCGTTCTTACCTACGCATCAAAACCACAATGATAGTTCGTCAAGTTAGTGTTGTTTTAACCTTCGCAAGGACCGGACGTAGCCACACTCGATTCAGCTAAAGTGAGAGAGACAGACACCCGCCAGTTGTTGGGGAACGTAGTAATTTCAAAAAAAATCCTACGCACACGCAAGATCATGGTGATGTATAGCAACGAGAGGGGGAGTGTATCTTCATACCCTTGAAGATCACTAAGCGGAAGCGTTTGTCAACGCGGTTGATGTAGTCGTATGTCTTCACGATCCGACCGATCCAAGTATCGAACGCATGGCACCTCCGAGTTCTGCACACGTTCAGCTCGATGACGTCCTCGCCTTCTCGATCCAGCAAGACGGGCGAAGTAGTAGATGAGTTCCGGCAGCACGACGGCGTGGTGACGGTGTTGGTGAAGAACAATCTCTACAGGGCTTCGCCTAAGCACTACGGAAACTATGACGGAGGATAAACTAGAGGGGACGGGGTTGCCGGCACACGGCTTGGTGTTTCTTGATGTGTCTTTGGTGCTAACCCTGCCCCTCTATTTATATGTTGAGCACTGGGGGTCGAAACTTGGAGCAAAAGCCTCCTCAAAGTCGGTTTTGCCCGAAAGGCAAGAGTCCTACACGGACTCCAGGGCTAGACGCCAGGGTTCCCGGCGTCTACCCCCTAGACGCCAGGGTTCCTGGCGTCTAGCCTCTGGTCTCCGCAAAACTTCCTTTTGCACTTTCCAAAAGCCTCGTGGGCTTTCCCCTTTGGCCCAAATAACGTGTTCTTGTACCCAAACATTTCGGGAAACATCCGGAACCCCTTCCTTTGAATTCCGGAACCCTTCCGGAGATCAAACACTATTATCCAATATATCAAACTTTATCTCCGGACCATTCCGGAGTTCCTCGTCATGTCCATGATCTCATCCGGGACTCCGAACAACATTCGGTTACCAACATGCATAACTCATATAATACTATATCGTCAATGAAACGTTAAGCATGCGGACCCCACGGGTTCGAGAACTATGTAGACATGACCGAGACACGTTTCTGGTCAATAACCAATAGCGGGACCTGGATGCCCATATTGGCTCCCACATATTCTACAAAGATCTTTATCGGTCAAACCGCATAACAACATACGTTTTTTTTTGAGGAATTGGACAGTGGGAGAGGCTCCCACTGTGTTTGTATTACTCAAAAGCAGGGTACAATGTACATGGTGTTTTTACATGGCATCCTACCTCCACCTTTGGAGGCAAGGGCTACTACTACTTTATATGGGGGGAGCAATCAAGGGGGTTCTAAGCTAATTACAAAAGAGAGAATAAAGTCTCTCACATTTTCTCTAGTTCTATGTTGTAGCAAGGCAAAGTCATGTTTGAAACGTTGGAGCCATGATAGAATAGTTGGTGGGATGCTTCTGAAGTGTTTGTTATTCCTCTCTTTCCAAATGCTCCAAGCCGCTTGAAGGAAAACATCCATGAACATGGGACTGCTCCAATCATGAGCTGCCATGCTGATCCACCGAAGCCTTGAACCAGTTTGCTGCCAAGTTATCCCTAGAATGGACCAACATCGTTGGCTAAAGGGGCACTGGAATATCATGTGTTCAACAGCCTCTTCAATTTGCTGATCACAGAGAAGGCAGTTGTAATCGTCTCCAATATTGTAGTGTCTCCTCTTTAGCATGTTGCGCGTGTTTAAGCGGTCAGAGATAAGGAGCCACCCAAAGACCTTAATCTTGAGCGTTGACCTGGCCGCCCAGAGCCACTTGTATGATTGGTGTGCATGCACCTCTCGGAAATAGAATTTGTAGTATTTGATCGCCTTAAAATCCATTGAGCCCCAATAGTAAGTCCAGATGTCATGGGGGGTCGGATCAGTAACGTTGCCAACATGCCCCACCTCTTGCTGAAGGTCACGGAGTTCTTCCATTGCTTGGACTGAGAGTGGGAGGTGAAACGTTTCATGCAGAGACGTGGATCCCAGGAAATCCTTAACCGAAATATCTTCATTCTTTGCAAAGGAGAAAGCGTGCTGGTACTTTTCATCGAGAGTGGCGTCGAGCCATAGGTCTTTCCACATGAGCACTGTAGCTCCATCATGCACAATGGCTTTGGAAATCCCTCTGTAAATCGGTGTGAGCTTGAGAACATCTCTCCACCAGAATGATCCGCATGGTTCCATGGCATGTGGGATTTTGTTTGTATAGTATGTGGTCCACACAAGCTCCACCCAAGGAACATCGAGCCTGTTGTAGAATTTATGCAGATATTTGAGAAGGAGGGCATCGCTTTGTACGCGTAGGTTGATTATACCAAGGCCTCCACACTGTTTAGGTCTACACACCATACTCCAGGCCGCAAGGGAATTGCACTTGTCCCCATGTTCTCTCTTCTTTGTCCATAGACACTTCCTTCGCAGTTTATCAAGCAGTTCAATTATCTTTGGTGGCAGTCTGAGAGTGCATAAAGCAAAGATGACTAGTGAAGTAATCATGGTATTGAGTAGAGATAGCCTGGCTCCATACGACATCAAGGCCAGAGTGCTTGACATCCGACGTTCCATTGTACAAACAAGCGGCATTAAATCGTGAACTGAGGGCTTGGTTGTCCCGAGAGGCAGCCCTAGGTAAGTGAAGGGCATGGAACCAACATTACATCCAAAGATGTTGGAGAGCTCATTGTAGCAGGCAGCCTCACAGTTGATTGGGATAAGCATGGACTTGTGGAAGTTTATCTTGAGCCCAATAGAGTCAGCGTAGTCAGTGAAAATGCTTTTGATTGTGCGGGCTTGGTCCGGGCATGCAGGAAGAAGAATGAGCGTGTCGTCCGCGTATTGTATCACAGGGTAGTCGTGTTGGTTCTCTCTGGGGAACGGTAGCTGGATTCGGCCATGTCTGAAAGCGTCATTGATTGCGGCCTGTAAGAGGTCAGCCGCCAATACAAAAATCAATGGAGAGACGGGGTCACCCTGTCGGACACCGCATTTACAGTTGAATTGACGACCTGGGACTCCATTTAGAAGCACAGCTGACTTGCCAGAGGAGAAAATGCATTTTACCCAATTGAGCCATCTGTCATCAAATCCCATATGCTGCATAATCATAAGCATAGCATCATGTTCAATCGTATCAAAGGCCTTTGCGAAATCCAGTTTTAGGAGGATGATCCTTTCCTTGGAGGCTTGACACTGATGGATATATTCGAACGCCCAGGCGAGACAGTCCTGTAGTGATCTGCCTTTTAGGAATCCATATTGGTTTCGATGAACGATTTTAAGAATGAGCTTTTGTAGTCGATTGGCAAGTAGTTTTGTGAGAATCTTGAGACAACAATTCAACAGAGTGATAGGTCTAAAATCAGAGACACTCTCTGGAGAGCGAACCTTAGGAATGAGTGTAATAAACCCCTCATTGATGCTTTCAAGATTTAGGGTCCCCTCATAGAACTGATTGCATAGATCATAGAAGTCGTTCTTAATAATATGCCAGCATTTTTTGATAAAGATACCAGAGAAACCATCTGGTCCTGGGGCTCGGTCGATCGGCATTTCGTTAACGATTATATCTATCTCCTGCTTTGTGAAGGGGACAGTAAGTGTCTCCAGTCCCTCAATTTTTTTGATCATGTCATGGAGGTTGAATTTCATTTGGAATTCACCTGATTTCCCCAACCGCTCTTTAAATGTATGATAAATGATTGCCTCTTTACCCGCGTGATCATCAACGACCGAACCATCCGAGAGTTTGAGTGTTGGTATTGTGTTTCGTCTGTATCTCTCCGATGCCAGAGCTTTCAGAAATTTAGGGTCTTCATCTCCAAATTTGATCCAACAGATAGTGCATCTTTTTTGCCAGTACTGTCGTTGATAGCCCAATAACCGCAGGAGGTGCCTTTTCAGGATTGTCCTGAAGTTCTACTCTGGCGTGTAGAGGGCTCTAATGTTTTCCAGTGCATCAAGATTGGCTAATGCAAGATTAGAATTGTCAATTGCCACTGTTAGTTTAGAGATTCTTTTACTCCACCGCTTCAACTCATATCTGAGTGCTTTGAATTTTCTGGCTAGCAAAGTGGCTGCATTTGAGGTATTCTTGAAGGTTCTTGACCAGACCGATTGGACCAACTCAAAGAAACCCGGATGTTCAGTCCAATAAGATTCGAACCTAAAAATTTTGCTTTGTGGAATGGATGTTTCAATTTTCACCACACACGGGATATGATCGGAAACTGGTTTTCCCAAGGGCACCACTAAGGTGTTGGGGTATGAAGATGTCCAATTGTTCGAAGTGAGGAACCAGTCTAACTGTTCGAGCAGTGGATCAATCTGCATATTACTCCATGTGTAAGCCCTGCCCTTGATTGGCAGTTCAATTAGCTGATTCGATCGAATAATGTCGTTGAAGGTGATCATGTCATTTGGATTACCTCCAGGCTTGTTCCTGTTATCAGGGCCACGTATGTAATTAAAGTCTCCCAATAAAAGCCAATCATCATTAGATGGAATATTAAGATGTTGGAGCCAATTTGTATAAGTCACTCTAGAATCCCCTTGGCATGGCCCATAAATATTCACCAGCGTCCATTCCTGGGGAGACTGTGTGGAATGAAACTTAATGGCCAACGCAAAATCTTCTTCCATAATCACAGAGCCAGTAAAGATGGCACTATTCCAAATTGTAACGATCCCTCCCGAGGCCCCATTCAAGGGTATGTAAGCAAATTTGTCAAATCTCTTCGGGCAGCAAGATTTAATGAACGTATTATCAATGATGGGTTTTTTTGTTTCTTGCAGACAAATGATAGCACAACCACTAGAGGCGATAGCATTAGATAGCGCTAAAAGTTTAGGTTCAGAGTTCAAGCCACGTACATTCCAGCATAGTATGTTCCAATTCAACAAAGAAGACATGAAAGGATAAAGCAAAATAGGTAAGCCTCTCAGCAGGCACTTTCAGATATATCAAGCTTGGGGCGGGCCTTCCGCTGAATCCGCCATGAGATCTTCTTCAGAGACCACGGCTGGCGGGATGGCACACTTGCTAATTCCAATTTGCTGCAGAACCTGAATTGGAGTAGGCGGCGGGATGTAATCCCCCTGATTCACTGTGTGATCAACAACCTCCATAGAAACATCAGTAGCAGAGGGTACAATTCGGGGTTTAACTTTGGAGGGTTTTGGCTTAGTGTCAGCGAGAGAGGGTACCTTAAACCCATCATATTTGTTGGATCTGTTGCTGCGACGCACCTCCAGCACAGATGCTGGAGCTTTGGCTTTGCCTTTCCTGACAACAGAGGTGCATGCACCCAGATCCACCGCATGAGGAGCAAGCAAGGTCTTGGTGGCCTCAGTTGATTCTTCAGTGGTAGCATTGGGAAGCTGAGGAAGCACTGCATCATCCGGATCAGTTAGGCTTAAAGCATGAGTGTTACTAGGAACGGTCACTTCTGACGGCGCATCCTGATCGAGGCCAGCATCAATCTCAGTAATGATAACCATGGAAGTAGCAGCCCGGGGGAGAATGGCAGATTCCTCAAGAGTAGCAGGCGCATCTCCCTGGTGTAGAGCCCATGAGGTGTGACCAGGGATGAGGATAGTACGAGAGGCAGAGTCAGCATAGTGTTTGACAGTTTTAGATGCTGACCGAACAGAGAAATGCCCATTTGTCTCCTCAACAGTGACCGAGAATTGCACTGAACTATCCCGAAAACCAAAACCTAAACTCCAAGGGCCAAAAGCAGCAATGATAGGCCGGATAGCAGCAGTGAGGTAGGTGTAGAGCCTTAGCATAGGCACACATTCATTCAGTAGTAGCGAGGCATAGCTGTCATGATCTGAAAGCATGGAGAATTGCATACCAGCATTGGATATAGTCAAGGTCAGTTCAATACTGTTTACCTCAGGTGAAGCCGCGATCGAGCCCTGGACAGAATCACTGGACTGAGCTGAGTCGACAAACAAAACACCCAAGGCAGTTCCATTAGCAGAAAGCAGTTGGTTGAAGATGTTTAAAGGGACGATTGCAAAACCATCGGACAGAGTAGCACTGGAGTCCGAGCTGCTAAAAACATAGATTGAGTCGTTCCAAGCAGCAGCCGGACTATCTTGCAGGTTATTGAGAGGATGAATGCCGTGGTGCACCTACAAGCCTTCTCCAGCTAGCCAGGCCTGGAAATTGAACATTGCAGGAGGCGTATGTGGTGGTGATGGGGGCCAGACTCCCCAATTAGGTTGAAACTGCACTTCATCATCTACCACCTGTTCTGCATTGCCATTTCCTGGCTGAGCATTGGCATTGGCGGCCACATTCTGAGCGATCCAATTGTGAAGCTGCATTTGATAAATCTGTTCAGCAGTGAGGTTCTCTCCATGCAGTGGGTGTGGAATTCCATCTTCGGGAGGAGGATCCTCAGTGGCCGACGGGACGTCCGGTATGTGTGCATTCCAGTCACTGCTCCTTAGCATAGTGACGGCCACAGTCCAACTCTGGCGAGCGCCTCCAAGCTGGCGCAGCACCATACTCTTAGGAACGAATCGAAGATGTATCACCCTGACTTTCAGAAGCATGAATCGCCGGTCCCCTCTCGGGTTATGCCATTCAACCAACTGACCGAACTTGTCGACAGATTTGTGCATATAGTGCTGAGTCTGGTAATCATACGGAAAGCCAATATACAGCAACCAGATCTCCGGCCCGAAAGAAGTCAGACGCATATTCAGAGCGGCATCATGAGGAACAAAGGATATTACTACCGGCTCATCAAACTCCTCCTCATCGAGCTCAAAAGTGGTACCAACTACTGCATCCCTAATGAGCGTGTTGGTAAAACCAAAGATACCCACTCCAAGAGGGTGGTCGCCTACTTCAGTCGGAAAAAACTCAGATTCATGGAGGAAACCTTCAATGATGTGGCGGAGAGCTGCTTTGTCATCGGTATGTTACTTACCCGAGATTCGATCGTCGGTATCCAATACCTAGTTCAATCTCGTTACCGGCAAGTCTCTTTACTCGTTTCGTAATACATCATCTCGCAACTAACTCATTAGTTGTAATGCTTGCAAGGCTTAAGTGATGTGCATTACCGACGGGGCCCAGAGATACCTCTCCGACATTCGGAGTGACAAATCCTAGTCTCGAAATACGCCAACCCAACAAGTACCTTTGGAGACACCTGTAGAGCACCTTTATAATCACCCAGTTACGTTGTGACGTCTGGTAGCACACAAAGTGTTCCTCCGGTAAACTGGAGTTGCATAATCTCATAGTCATAGGAACATGTATAAGTAATGAAGAAAGCAATAGCAACATACTAAACGATTGGGTGCTAAGCTAACAGAATGGGCCATGTCAATCAGATCATTCAACTAATGATGTGATCTCGTTAATCAAATAACAACTCTTTGTTTATGGTTAGGAAACGTAACCATCTTTGATTAACAAGCTAGTCAAGTACAGGTATAGTAGTGACACTCTGTTTGTCTATATATTCACACATGTATTACGTTTCCGGTTAATACAATTCTAGCATGAATAATAAACATTTATCATGATATAAGGAAATAAATAATAACTTTATTATTGCCTCTTGGGCATATTTCCTTCAGTCTCCCACTTGCACTAGAGTCAATAATCTAGATCACATCACCATGTGATTAGCATCGATAGTTCACATCATCATGTGATTAACACCCATAGTTCACATCGCCATGTGACCAACACCCAAAGGGTTTACTAGATTCAGTAATCTAGTTCACATCGCTATGTGATTAACACCCAAAGAGTACTAAGGTGTGATCATGTTTGCTTGTGAGAGAATCTTAGTCAACGGGTCTTTTACATTCAGATTCGTTATGTATTTTGCAATTTTCTATGTCTACAATGCTCTGCACGGAGCTACTCTAGCTAATTGCTCCCACTTTCAATATGTATCTAGATCGAGACTTAGAGTCATCCAGATCGGTGTCAAAACTTGCATCGTCGTAACCCTTTACGACGAACCTTTTGCCAGTTCCATAATCGAGAAACATATCCTTATTCTACTAAGGATAATTTTGACCGCTATCCAGTGATCTACTCCTAGATCACTATTGCACTCCCTTGCCAAACTTAGTGGTAGGGTATGCAATAGATCTGGTACATAGCATGGCATACTTTATAGAACCTATGGTTGAGGCATAGGGAATGACTTTCATTCTCTTTCTATCTTCTGCCATGGTCGGGCTTTGAGTCTTACTCAATTTCACACCTTGTAACACAGGCAAGAACTCTTTCTTTAACTGTTCCATTTTGAACTACTTCAAAATCTTGTCAAGGTATGTACTCATTGAAAATATCAAGCGTCTTGATCTATCTCAATAGATCTTGATGCTCAATATGTAAGTAGCTTTACCGAGGTCTTTGAAAAACTCCTTTCAAACGCTCCTTTATGCTTTGCAGAATAATTCTACATTATTTCCGATCTACAATATGTCATTCACATATACTTATCAGAAATGCTGTAGTGCTCCCACTCACTTTCTAGTAAGTACAGGCTTCACCGCAAGTCTGTATAAAACTATATGCTTTGATCAACTAATCAAAGTGTATATTCCAACTCCGAGATGCTTGCACCAGTCCATAGATGGATCGCTGGAGCTTGCATATTTTGTCAGCACCTTTAGGATTGACAAAACCCTCTTGTTGCATCATATACAACTCTTCTTTAAATCCATTAAGGAATGTAGTTTTGTTTATACATTTGCCAGATTTCATAAAAATGCGGCAATTGCTAACATGATTTGGACAGACTTAAGCATCGCTACGAGTGAGAAAATTTCATCGTAGTCAACACCTTGAACTTTGTCAAAAACCTTTTTCGACAAGTCTAGCTTTGTAGATAGTAACACTACTATCAACGTTTGTCTTCCTCTTGAAGATCCATTTATTTTCTATGGTTTGCCGATCATCGGGCAAATCCATCAAAGTCCATACTTTGTTCTCATACATGGATCATATCTCGATTTCATGGCCTCGCACCATTTTATGGAATCTGGGCTCATCATCGCTTCCTCATAGTTTGTAGGTTCATCATGGTCTAGTAACATGACTTCCGAATAGGATTACCGCACCACTCAGTGCGGATCTTACTCTGTTTGACCTCGAGGTTCTCAGATAACTTGATCTCAAGTTCTATGATCATCATCATCAACTTCCTCACTAGTTGGTTTTGACATCACAGAAACCGGTTCCTGTGATGTACTATTTTTCAACAAGGGAACAGGTACAGTTACCTCATCAAGTTCTACTTTCCTCCCACTCACTTCTTTCGAGAGAAACTCCTTCTCTAGAAAGGATCCATTTATTAGCAACGAATGTTTTGCCTTCGGATCTGTGATAGAAGGTGTACCCAACAATTTCCTTTGGGTATTCTATGAAGACGCACTTCTCCGATTTGGGTTTGAGCTTATCAAGATGAAACTTTTTCACATAAGCATCGCAGCCCCAAACTTTAAGAAACGACAACTTTGGTTTCTTGCTAAACCACAGTTAATATAGTGTCGTCTCAACGGATTTAGATGGTGCCCTATTTAACGTGAATGCAGTTGTCTCTAATGCATGATCCCAAAACGATAGTGGTAAATCGGTAAGAAACATCATAGATTGTACTATATCCAATAAAGTACGGTTATGACGTTCAGACACACCATTATGATGTGGTGTTCCAGGTGGCATGAATTTGTGAAACTATTCCACATTGTTTTAATTGAAGACCAAACTCGTAACTCAAATATTTGTCTTTGCGATCAGATCATAGAAACTTTATTTTTCTTGTTACGATGATTTTTCCACTTCACTCTGAAATTCTTTGAACCTTTCAACTATTTCAGACTTATGTTTCATCAAGTAGATATACCCATATCTGCTCAAATCATCTGTGAAGGTCAGAAAATAACGATACCCGCCGTGAGCCTTAACACTCATCGGATCGCATACATCAGTATGTATTATTTCCAATAAGTCAGTTGCTCGCTCCACTGTTCCGGAGAACGGAGTCTTAGTCATCTTGCCCATGAGGCATGGTTCGCAAGCATCAAGTGATTCATAATCAAGTGATTCCAAAATCCCATCAGCATGGAGTTTCTTCATGCGCTTTACACCAATATGACCTAAACGGCAAGGCCACAAATAAGTTGCACTATCATTATTAACTTTGCATCTTTTGGTTTCAATATTATGAATATGTGTATCACTACGATCGAGATCCAATGAACCATTTTCATTGGATGTGTAACCATATAAGGTTTTATTCATGTAAATAGAACAACAATTTATTCTCTTACTTAAATGAATAACCGTATTGCAATAAACACGATCAAATCATATTCATGCTCAACGCAAACACCAAATAACATTTATTTAGGTTCAACACTAATCCCGAAAGTATAGGGAGTGTGCGATCATGATCATATCAATCTTGAAACTACTTTCAACACACATCGTCACTTCACCCTTAACTAGTTTCTGTTTATTCTGCAACTCCTGTTTCGAGTTACTACTCTTAGCAACTGAAAAAGTACCAAGTACCGAGGGGTTGCTATAAACACTAGTAAAGTACACATCAATAACATGTATATCAAATATACCTTTGTTCACTTTGCCATCCTTCTTATCCGCCAAATACTTGGGGTAGTTCTGCTTTCAGTGACCAGTCCCTTTGCAAGAGAAGCACTTAGTCTCGTGCTTAGGTCCGACTTGGGCTTCTTCACTTGAGCAACAACTTGCTTGTCGCTCTTCTTGAAGTTCCTTCTATCCCTTTGCCCTTTTCTTGAAACTAGTGGTCTTGTTAACCATCAACACTTGATGTTCTTTCTTGATTTCTAACTTCATCGATTTCATCATCATGAAAAACTCGGAATCATTTTCATCATCCCTTGCATACTATAGTTCATCACGAAGTTCTACTAACTTGGTGATGGTGACTAGAGAATTCATCAATCACTATCTTATCTCGAAGATTAACTCCCACTTGATTCAAGCGATTGTAGTACCTGCATAATCTGAGCACATGCTCACTAGTTGAGCGATTATCCTCCATCTTTTAGCTATAGAACTTGTTGGAGACTTCATATCTCTCAACTCGGTATTTGCTTGAAATATTAACTTCAATTCCAGAACATCTCATATGGTCCATGATGTTCAAAACATCTTTGAAGTCCCATTCTAAGCCATAAAGCATGGTGCACAAAACTATCAAGTAGTCATCATATTGAGCTAGCCAAACGCTCATAACGCCTACATCCGCTCTCTGCAATAGGTCCGCTACCTAGCGGTGCATTAAGGACATAATTCTTCTATGCAGCAATGAGGATAAACCTCAGATCGCGGATCCAATCCGCATCATTGCTACTAACATTTTTCAACACAATTTTCTCTAGGAACATATCAAAAAAAACATATGAAAGCAACAACGCAAGCTATTGATCTTACAACATAATTTGCAAAATACTACCAGGACTAAGTTCATGATAAATTTAAGTTCAATTAATCATATTACTTAAGTACTCCCACTTAGACAGACATCTCTCTAGTCATCTAAGTGATCACGTGATCCAAATCAACTAAACCATAACCGATCATCACGTGAGATGGAGTAGTTTTCAATGGTGAACATCTTATGTTGATCATATCTACTATATGATTCACGCCGACCTTTCGGTCTCCATGTTCCGAGGCCATATCTCAGATATGCTAGGCTCGTCAAGTTTAACTTGAGTATTCTGCGTGTGCAAAACTGGCTTGCACCCGTTGTAGATGGACGAGAGCTTATCACACCCGATCATCATGTGGTGTCCGGGCACGATTTAACTTTGGCAACGGTGCATACTCGGGAGAACACTTCTTGATAATTTTAGTGAGAGATCATCTTAAAATGCTACCGTCAATCAAAGCAAGATAAGATGCATAAAGGATAAACATCACATGCAATCAATATAAGTGATATGATATGGACATCATCATCTTGTGCTTGTGATTTCCACCTCCGAAGCATCATCATGATCACCATCGTCACGGGCACGACACCTTGATCTCCATCGTAGCATCGTTGTCGTTTACGCCATATATTGCTTCTACGACTATCGCTACCGCTTAGTGATAAAGTAAAGCAATTACAGGGTGTTTGCATTTCATACAATAAAGCGACAACCATATGGCTCCTGCCAGTTGCCGATAACTTCGGTTACAAAACATGATCATCTCATACAATAAAATATAGCATCACGTCTTGGCCATATCACATCACAACATGCCCTCCAAAAACAAGTTAGACGTCCTCTCCTTTGTTGTTGCAAGTTTTACGTGGCTGCTACGGGCCTAAGCAAGAACCAATCTCACCTACGCATCAAAACCACAACGATAGTTTGTCAAGTTGATGCTGTTTTAACCTTCGCAAGGACCGGCCGTAGCCACACTCGGTTCAACTAAAGTTGGAGTAACTGACACCCGCTAGTCACCTGTGTGCAAAGCACGGCGGTAAAACCAGTCTCGCGTAAGTGTACGCGTAATGTCGGTCCGGGCCGCTTCATCCAACAATACCGCCGAACCAAAGTATGACATGCTGGTAAGCAGTATGACTTATATCGCCCACAACTCACTTGTGTTCTACTCGTGCATATAACATCAAACCATAAAACCTAGGCTCGGATGCCATCATTGGGGAACGAGTAATTTCAAAAAATTCCTACGCACACGCAAGATCATGATGATGTATAGCAACGAGAGGGGAGTGTATCTTCATACCCTTAAAGATCGCTAAAAGCGCTTTGTCAACGCGTTGATGTAGTCGACGCCTTCACGATCCGACCGATCCAAGTACCGAACGCATGGCACCTCCGAGTTCTGCACACGCTCAGCTCGATGACGCCCTCGCCTTCTCGATCCAGCAAGATGGGCGAAGTAGTAGATGAGTTCCGCAGCACGAAGGCGTGGTAGCGGTGTTGGTGAAGAACAATCCCTACAGGCTTCGCCTAAGCACTACGGAAACTATGACGGAGGATAAACTAGAGGGGCGGGGTTGCGGCACACGGCTTGGTGTTTCTTGATGTGTCTTTGGTGGTAGCCCTGCCCTCTATTTATATGTTGAGCATCGGGGTCAAACTTGGAGCAAAAGCCTCCTCAAAGTTGGTTTTGCTCGAAAGGCAAGAGTCCTACACGGACTCGGGGCTAGACGCCAGGTTCCCTGCGTCTACCCCTAGACGCCAGGTTCTGGCGCCTAGCCTCTGTCTCCGCAAAACTTCCTTTTGCACTTTCCAAAAGCCTCGTGGGCTTTCCCTTTAGCCCAAATAACGTGTTCTTGTACCCAAACATTTGGGAAACATCCGAACCCCTTCTGTGAATTCGGAACCCTTCCGGAGATCAAACACTATTATCCGATATATCAAACTTTATCTCCGGACCATTCTCGAGTTCCTCGTCATGTCCATGATCTCATCCGGACTCAACAACATTCGTTACCAACATGCATAACTCATATAATACTATATCGTCAACGAAACATTAAGCGTGCGGACCCTACGGGTTCGAGAACTATGTAGACATGACCGAGACACGTTTCCGGTCAATAACCAATAGCGGGACCTGGATGCCCATATTGGCTCCCACATATTCTATGAAGATCTTTATCGTTCAAACCGCATAACAACATACGTTGTTCCCTTTGTCATCGGTATGTTACTTACCCGAGATTCGATCGTCGGTATCCAATACTGTCGTGGAATTAACACGTCAGATGTCCATAGTGTCAGGACTTAGTCGCTAGGCCAACGCACCTATGTGGTAGCTTGAGAGGGGTTGAGCGGAATCGAGAGACGCAACACAAGACAGGGATTTAGACAGCTTCGGGCCCCGGGAAACATCATCCGGTAACAACCCTACATGTTGTTTGAAGCTAGGTCTCATTATCATCACAAGGGAGTCGCCGTAAACCGGCTCTCCTCTTTGTGTCTAGCCCTAAGATTGTTTCTTCTTGCTTGTAGCTTGTAACTCGTCCCTCTTTGGGGAGCCCTGCCCCTCCTTATATATGTTGAAGGGGCGGGTTACATGTGAAGTCCTATTAGGATTAGGACTAGTCTATCTCTAATACAAACCGGATACAAGTCCTGGTCTTAACTCCTTGTAAGGTAAATATTCCTCATGCCTTTCCTCTTAAACCGGCCCACCATTAAACGTGAACCGGCCTTCTGGGCCATGGGCCTCGTCATCCATCTGACCCGCCCGCCGGGTTATGAATGAACCGCCAAGACCGGCGGGTATCCCGTGAGTTGTCCAGTCCGGCCGGGTTAAGCTTCCGTCCGGTTTACACCGCGGGGTATATCCCCGACATTAGCCCCCAGTTTAATTTGGATTTATCCATGTTAAACTGATCCTGTAAAATAAACACAAGAACAAACTTGATAGGTTGTGCTCCGGGTTAAGAATTCTTGTAAACCGGCAGCTGATCATCCTTAAGTCCTTGTCATTTCCTCCTTCTAGAAAATCTAGGTCAATAAGCCAGCGTCATACTCAATTTTCTGACATTGGTTTCTCACAGAAAAATATTGTGAAGAATAATCCACTTGAGTCGGCTTCCGAAGCGCCGGTTTAATAAATATTGGTCTTGAAATATTCATCTGATATTCAGCCGGTTTGAAGATGTAAAAAACTTGCTGGTTTATGATTACCACCTTTGTCGGGTTATAAAACTGATAATTCCGGGTCATGATTGTTGCCAACACCGGTTCATGATTGTTGCCAACGCCGGTTCATGATTGTTGCCAATGCCGATTCATGATTATTGATGACGCCGGGTTGCAGACACGAGGTCGTAATGATTGGTGACGCCGGGTCAATCCGGTTTGCTCAAAACAGAGAATTTGAAAATAGTTCTTCGATAATAATATAATACCTGTAGCCCCCAAGTCTTGAGCAGAACAAAGTGATGGCTTAAGACTTGCTTCAATGTAAATACTGCCACTTAATAAGAAATCCATGTTGTTCATCTCAATCACTAGTCAGAACTGAGTATTCCACATATGTAGCCCCCAAGTACCGGGTTGTCATGCTTGCAGCAACCTGGGACTTGTAATTTCCTGATGCTCATAAAAACTTCAACCAGTGTAGCCCCCAAGGGCCGGGTTATTATGCAATAATGAGCAGGGACTTTGTAAATATAATCATGTAGATTTGAACAATGATGTATAGCCCCCAAGGGCCGTCTCAGCAAGATAATATTGAGCTGGGACTTGATATATACTTCAATGAAAATAACATCATATGATATAACCCCCATCATGGGGCTTGAATCCACGTCCACAAGGTTTAAGAGCCTTGTGCTTTACCAACTGAGCAATGTACCCTTCAATATAATGGATAAAAAGCTTTGTACCTTGAATAGTTGACAGGAGCAATTGGTAGCCCCCAAGGGCTGGCTCATTATAATGTGATGAGTCGGGTCTTCAATAAGATGAACAAAGAATGACTTTGCATTAGCCCCCAAGTGTCATGGTGCATGCTTGCAGCGACATGAGACTTGTGTATTTGATGTAATCTCAACTTAAATAATGTAGACCCCAAGTGCCGGGTTGTAAGCAACTCGGGACTATTCCTTCCATTGCAGAATAAATCATATTCATCGATAAAATAATATCCATTGCGCTAAAGCGACTTTTGAAAACCTCAATCATAATATTAATAACCATAATAAAAATCCAGCCATGTTGGCTATTCAAGATAATATAATCCGGTATGAAAACCTTATTCATCCAATATCATAATGAAAATTCAGCCAAGTTTGGCTATTTGAATAATATAACCCAATCATTTATAACCGCATGATTCCAATGGCGCAATCCAAATATATACTGGCGACGTATAGTCCAAAGCCAGGCCGGTTTAATAAACACCGGATAATTTCTCATCATACTGGCGACTTATAGTCAAAAGCCAGGCCGGGTTAATAAACACCAATGATTTATAATCATGCTTTATTCAACCTGTTTCTGCATACAACAAGTTTAAAGTGTCCTGGCGGTTTACTGCCGGACGGGTCATAATGCCCAACATATAACCCAGGTTTATAACCAAGGCTGCATTTAAGAATAATCAAATATGAAATATATCATACCTGTGACATTGAATCACATTGCTGGCTTACCAACTTTTTGTAGTAAGAGTGATAACCCCAATCTTCAGTAATGATAACTCCTTCCATATTGTGCCGGTTTATGATAAAACCGTACCGGGTTGTGATAAACATTGGATTATCCATATATAACACTGGCGACTTGTAGTCTAAATCAGGCCAGGCTGATAGTCTCCGGATTATGATTTGATCATGTACTGACAACTTGTAACTGAAAGTCAAACCAGGTTAATGAACACCGGTTTACTCCATAATAAGATGGTAACATAAAATCAAAAAAATCAAACCGGGGAAATAGTCTCCGGATTAAGAATTGACCGTGTTCCGTCAATTGACAGTCGAACCGGTCTGCGAATTTTGTCGGTTTAAGAACGCAACAAAGAAGAAATATTTATTAAAGAAAATTTCAAGCAAAGGCAATAATAAAACCATTTGCAAAAAACATGCTATACTGAGCTGATCAGATGGTGTTACCATGGTCGGACAGACCAAGCCCCAATAGCAAAGGATAATGATTCAAGTCAGCCAGTCCCCAAATGATTCGTGGCATATATGCCAAATCAAGAGGCGTGGCAATGGTTGGGTTCGACCAAGCCCCAAGTGATTTTGTGGCCTTAGGCCGACCAAGAGGCGTGGATCGGTTCAGACTTGACCATGTCCCCAAGTGATCTGGTGGTTGCCGCCTATCACAAGGTGTCGCGTTGGTTCGGACACGACCAAGGCCCCAAGTGATATATAAAAAGCAAATGTCAAGGGGTAAACCGGAGGCCGCTTTAGGACAGAACCTCCGTGTAACCACGCATGATGTAAAAAAGAACAGAGATCCCGCTTTATGAAGCAGAAGCCCCCATGTGATCAATATGTTAGGCCAATAAGGCAGGATATCCATGTTTGAACCGCGCATCATGGCAGCAGGTCCTCTTTGACACCCTTTAACTTTTTGCAAGAGATAAATCCTTCTTGAGCCGGACGTTAAACCGGATATTGAGAGCTTCAAAGCTTTGTGGGAGACATCTTTCCCTTGAACCGGATTTTAAACCGGAATCTTCATTTTCAGCCGGAAATTTTCTGACGGCCTTTAAACTCGAACTTGTGAGAAGTTAATTCCTTTTTGAACCGGAAATTCTTAAACCGGATTTGAGAGCTTCAGTGAGACTGGCTTCCCTTGAGCCGGATTTTAAACCGGAATCTTTTCTGATGACCCGGAACTTCTTCATTGAGCCGGGATTTTCTAATTGTCATATACTTTCTAAGCCGGATATTTTCTGACGGCCTTCAAATAATAGTAGCCTCCGGGACCGGGTTATCTTTCCCTCCATTGTCATGGGTTTTTTAAATTTGCTGAAACTGGCAAGACTTGTTGCGTCATATCATCGTAGCCCCCGAGTCTCAAGGTGACTTGAAGAGTTGGCTAGAGATTCTTCATATTTGACCGTCATATAAACCGGCATAACTTGTATATCATTGGTGTTGATAGCATGATGTGAATCCACAGAAGGTTGAGGTGACTGCGGCGGGTTATAAATGATCCCGTATGAGCCGTGTCAGCAACTCGGCCAATGGTTCCTTCCAACTGGCGATTTGAAATTAACCAAACTGTAGTGGCGGCGACTTGTGCACATGTCCATTGAGCCCTCCAACGTAGACGGCGGTTGATGATAATTTGCCTCCAATTCGTTGGAAGAAAACCGGCTACCCAAGTAGTGACTTGCTCATACTCCATAAATAGCTCATGCAGACATGTGCGGCCCGGTATGTTGGTGTAGACCAGGCCGCAAGGGCGGCAACATAAGCACTTCCGTTGAACACGACAGTATGGATAACTGTTAGTGCAACCTGACGATGGTATGCACTCCATATTCGTGATATAACTCCACTTCGACAATGAATAATTGTCCTGATGTACTTGGATGACAGATAATCTTGTCGTCTCTGCCATGATCACGGAGCAAAAAATATTAAAGGGAGGACAATTGTTCCTGGAGGAACTTAAAGTATATTGAAAAAATAAATAAGGCGGATAGCACCTGATCTTTTCCTGGGACGTCGTGCCAGTCATTGCGACAAGGCATAATTAGCTGCTGTTGTGAATCAGCCGTGACAGCAAAACGTCTGGTCATATAGCTTGAGCCAACCTCTGTTCCTTTTCGCAACTTGAGGTCTCATACAAATCCATGGTTTTCATTCCTCACGTAGAATGACCAATAGGCAGCAATTTTCCATCTTCGGGTATATTCTGCTGTTTTATATAATCCATCACTGCAGATATCCTCCTCCAGGTGATGGTCAAAATCCCAATCATTGCTAATAATCATCTCTAGAAATTTTCTATGTTTGCAGAGAGGTGTCCTTGCCAGCCAAATAATCCGTGGATAACGTTTTGTAGACCTTTTCCAAAAAATCTTCACAACGCACTGACCGGTTGACTAATTTGACCATATAATGCTGTTGTCTGCAGCAACTCCATCAACCTTAGAAATTTATCTGTACCCTCCTCAAAACTTCTAGTTAATGAGGCATCAGTGATAAGTTCTGACTTGGAGGACATACTTTGTGCTAGTTGCCGCTAATTCTGATCCATGTATTCTAAAACCGTGTTAGTGTCTATTCCGGACAGTAGCATCAGTGGGTGGTTTCTTTCTGACGCCTCCAAAGCACGAGCCACCACTCAGTGCCCGGCACAAGCGCAGTGCAGCCAGTTCGCCGCACCAATCGCGGGCTTCGCTCCCTCGTAGTTAGAGCATTACTAGTAGAACCCCTAGACCCTCAAACCCTTTTAGCAGTTTTAAGGGTTGAGAAGTGCCACTTTTTGACACTTTTAAGGGTTGAAAAACAGGGGCAAAGACTAGAACCCTCAAACCCAACCCGTAAACTGCTTTAAGGGTTGGATTTGAGGGTTCTAGTCTTTGCCTCAACCCCAACCTTTAAAACTGTCATTTCATATATCACACATTTCATCACATTTCATCATATGACATATCACAAATTCCATCACAATTGACATAAAACAATAATCATTCTAGTTATTATTACAACACCGAATAAAACAATAATCATTGAACCAGCTGTCTTCTTTGAAATATACTGCCAAAAGTGAGTTCTACTATTGAAACTTCTAAAACTAAAACTAAGCTGGATTTTGCTAGTACTGCACATGTTCAGAAAGAAGCAATTAAGCACAACACACATGGATCCATCCATCGTAATTGCTAAATCCATCCAGCGCAACACGCAAGGAGATTCAGAGGATAATCAAGAACATGCCGTCGTAGATACTTTGCCGCATCTGTCATTGCTGCCAATAGGCTTTCAGATTCAGAGGATAATCAAGAACATGCAGCCTTCTGATACGCACGGGCTGCACGGCCACTGGAGACTGGAGGCACGCGCAGGCCGGTGTTGCTCCCGCACGGCGCAGCTGCAGCGCGGGTGAAGAAGAGGCGCGTGGTCATCTCCCACGTGTGAAGCACGGGCGAGGTCGAAGCGGGATCAGTCGCCGGCCACGCAGGACGATGGGGCTCACGCGGGGACGGCCATGGCGGCTTTGGATCGGGCCCCGGAGGCCCTCGTGGCCAAATCCGACCGGGAGCTTGTGCTCTTCCTCGTCCGGATCAGCGGAGCTGACGGATTTGATGGGAGGCGGGAGGGCGGCCGGGCCGCGGCGGCGCAGGGGAGGCAGGAGGGGACGTCGGGGCGGGGAGGAGGAGGCGCGGCCGGGCGGGAGGCGGCGGGCGGTGCGCGACAGGGCGGGAGGCGGAGGGCGGCCGAGGATGGAGCGCCGGGCGGCGCGGGGGGGGCGGCCGGGCAGGGCGGCCGGAGGCCGCGGCGGCCGGATCGAGGAGGGAGCTGAAAACTCCTCCCCGCCAAATCGGCGAGAGAACCGGTCGGGGAGGGTTGGGCTGCCAACCCCTGCTTTCTGAGCTGGGAAGGAGAATAGGGTTGAGCCTCTAAAAAATTTGAAGGTTTAAGGGTTAAGGGTTCTATTCTTTGCGATTTTTTCGTGTCAACCCGTAAAAAGCGGTTATTTCGAGGTTTGAGGGTTTAGGGTACTACTAGTAATGCTCTACACGCCATGCCGCAGCTCATGGCAGAGGTGAAGCGAGACGGAGACAGCTTCGGTCTTTGGGGAGAGGTCGACGGCGAGGCAACAGATCGCCCGAGGCGACGCCGTATGGATGGCGGCTCAAGCGGCGGGGAGACAGCCGCAGTTGAAGGCAAGACGCTGTGCGCTAGCGCGACCCGCAACAGCCAGCTGCGGACGTCGAGTAGACAAGGCCATAAGCGAGAGGCAACGCCGGCGGTCGGCGGGTTGTGACAAAGTCGAGTCCAGCGGCGGGCGACTCGGGTGTGGCTCCAGTGGAGGCCGGCGGACGGGGCGGCTCAAGGCGCGATGGCGGCTCGTGAGCGGCGACTTCGGCGTTTTGGTGGTTTGGCCCTGCGAGAACCGGCTTCGAGGCGACCCGAAGGTCGGCGGCTCGTCGGGCGCGACGGTTCAAACGCTGCGAGGCATAGGCGAATCGCGAGGCGCCGCCGCGGGCGTGACGAGGCAGGCGGCCCGTTCCGAAGCGCAGCGGGGCGCAAGCGGTGGAATAGTCCTAGTCCGTATTCCCTTCTGGCTGGTTCAACTTTGACTTTTCTTCATCTAGATCTTGTAAACCGATCAAACGTGACTCTTGCCATTGAGAAGTAGTCTTTGCTCGTACGTACAGATGTACTTGCCAATTAATTTGTAGTCTCCGGTCGTCATGCTAGGGAATAGCAGCGGAAGATGTTTGTTTTTCGGAAACATTATCTTCTCGCGAACAGCATCTGATCCGATTATTGCAGTGTATGTGCCGCAGCAGGAAAAATCCAGCAGTGATGATGAATCAAAAAACAACAGGCGGCTAACAGGCGAGAGGCGAGGCCTAGTGATTTGGCCACGGGGATCGAGATGGAAACCCGCATAGACAAAGGCGGTGACAGCGACTCGCTCACGCAGGCTCAGATTTGATGCATCCTCTTTTAGAAATCTGTCCGTCTCGAAGCAGTTTCGTTAACTCGGCGACCGTGTGACGGCACACCTAATGCAACCCTAATTTCTTGAATCTCTTCATCTGATGAATTGCTCTCTTCTTGATCCCTAAAGAGCTCCCTCCAAGAACTCAACACCATCGTGCGCTAGCCCCACGGTGGGCGCCAACTGTCGTGGAATTAACACGTCAGATGTCCATAGTGTCAGGACTTAGTCGCGAGGCCAATGCACCTATGTGGTAGCTTGAGAGGGGTTGAGCGGAATCGAGAGACGCAACACAAGACAGGGATTTAGACAGCTTCGGGCCCCGGGAAACATCATCCGGTAACAACCCTACATGCTGTTTGAGGCTAGGTCTCATTATCATCACAAGGGAGTCGCCGTAAACCGGCTCTCCTCTTTGTGTCTAGCCCTAAGATTGTTTCTTCTTGCTCGTAGCTTGTAACTCGTCCCTCTTTGGGGAGCCCTGCCCCTCCTTATATATGTTGAAGGGGCGGGTTACATGTGAAGTCCTATTAGGATTAGGACTAGTCTATCTCTAATACAAACCGGATACAAGTCCTGGTCTTAACTCCTTGTAAGGTACATATTCGTCATGCCTTTCCTCTTAAACCGGCCCACCATTAAACGTGAACCGGCCTTCTGGGCCATGGGCCTCGTCATCCATCTGACCCGCCCGCCGGGTTACGAATGAACCGCCAAGACCGGGCGGGTATCCCGTGAGTTGTCCAGTCCGGCCGGGTTAAACTTCCGTCCGGTTTACACCGCGGGGTATATCCGACAAATACCTAGTTCAATCTCGTTACCGGCAAGTCTCTTTACTCGTTCCGTAATACATCATCTCGCAACTAACTCATTAGTTGTAATGCTTGCAAGGCTTAAGTGATGTGCATTACCGAGAGGGCCCAGAGATACCTCTCCGACATTCGGAGTGACAAATCCTAATCTCGAAATACGCCAACCCAACAAGTACCTTATGAGACACCAGAGAGCACCTTTATAATCACCCGATTCGTTGTGACGTCGGTAGCACACAAAGTGTTCCTCCGTAAACGGGAGTTGCATAATCTCATAGTCATAGGAACATGTATAAGTCATGAAGAAAGCAATAGCAACATACTAAACGATCGGGTGCTAAGCTAACGGAATGGGTCATGTCAATCAGATCATTCAACTAATGATGTGATCTCGTTAATCAAATAACAACTCTTTGTTTATGGTTAGGAAACATAACCATCTTTGATTAGCAAGCTAGTCGAGTAGAAGCATACTAGTGACACTCTGTTTGTCTATATATTCACACATGTATTATGTTTCCGGTTAATACAATTCTAGCACGAATAATAAACATTTATCATGATATAAGAAAATAAATAATAACTTTATTATTGCCTCTAGGGCATATTTCCTTCACCAGTAACCTTTAAGCACGAGTGCTCGTAACGGTGAAACCAGTCTCGTGTAAGCGTACGCGTAATGTCGGTCTGGGCCGCTTCATCTCACAATACTGCCGAACCAAAGTATGACATGCTGGTAAGCAGTATGACTTGTATCGCCTACAACTCACTTGTGTTCTACTCGTGCATATAACATCAACGCATAAAACCAAGGCTCTGATACCACTGTTGGGGAACATACTAATTTCAAAAAAATTCCTACGCACAGGCAAGATCATGGTGATGCATAGTAACGAGAGGGGAGAGTGTTGTCTACGTACCCTCGTAGACCGTAAGCGGAAGCATTATAAAAACGCGGTTGATGTAGTCGTACGTCTTCACGATCCGACCGATCCAAGCACCGAACGTACGGCACCTCTGAGTTCTACACACATTCAGCTCGATGACGATCCCGGACTCGATCCAAAGAAAGCGTTGGATGAGTTCCACAAGACGATGGCGTGGTACGATGATGATGTTCTACCGACGCAGGCTTCGCCTAAACTCATGACGATATGACCGAGGTGGAATATGGTGGAGGGGGCACCGCACGGCTAAGGAACGATCCGTAGATCAACTTGTGTGTCTATGGGGTGCCCCTGCCCCCGTATATAAAGGAGCAAGGGGGGAGGCTGGCCGGCCCTTAGAGGGCGCGCCAAGGAGGAGGAATCCTCCTCCTAGTAGGAGTAGGACTCCCCCTTTCCTACTCCTACTAGGAGGGGGAAGGAAGGGGGAGAGGGAAAGGAAAGAGGGGTGCCGCCTCCTAGTCAAATTTGGACCAGAGGGAGAGGGGGCGTGCGGCCCACCCTGGCCGCCCCTCTCTCTTTCCCCTAAGGCCCACTATGCCCATTACTTCTCCCGGGGGGTTCCGATAACCCTCCCGCACTCCGGTTTTCTCCGAAAACACCCGGAACACTTCCGGTGTCCGAATATAGCCGTCCAATATATCAATCTTTATGTCTCGACCATTCTGAGACTCCTCGTCATGTTCGTGATCACATCCGGGACTCCGAACAAACTTCGGTACATCAAAACTTATAAACTCATAATAAAACTGTCATCGTAACGTTAAGCGTGCGGACCCTACGGGTTCGAGAACTATGTTGACATGACCTACAACTATTCTCGGTCAATAACCAATAGCGGAACCTGGATGCCCATATTGGTTCCTACATATTCTACGAAGATCTTCATCGGTCAAACCACATAACAACATACGTTGTTCCCTTTGTCATCGGTATGATACTTGCCTGAGATTCGATCGTCGGTATCCAATACCTAGTTCAATCTCGTTACCGGCAAGTCTCTTTACTCATTACGTAATGCATCATTCCATAACTAACTCATTAGTTACATTGCTTGCAAGGCTTATAGTGATGTGCATTACCGAGAGGGCCCAGAGATACCTCTCCGACAATCGGAGTGACAAAACCTAATCTCGAAATACGCCAACCCAACATCTACCTTTGGAGACACTTGTAGTACTCCTTTATAATCACCCAGTTATGTTGTGACGTTTGGTAGCACCCAAAGTATTCCTCCGGTAAACGGGAGTTGCATAATCTCATAGTTTCAGGAACATGTATAAGTCATGAAGAAAGCAATAGCAATATATTAAACGATCAAGTGCTAGGCTAACGGAATGGGTCATGTCAATCACATCATTCTCCTAATGATGTGATCCCATTAATCAAATGACAACACATGTCTATGGTTAGGAAACATAACCATCTTTGATTAATGAGCTAGTTAAGTAGAGGCATACTAGTGACTATATGTTTGTCTATGTATTCACACATGTATCATGTTTCCGGTTAATACAATTCTAGCATGAATAATAAACATTTATCATGATATGAGGAAATAAATAATAACTTTATTATTGCCTCTAGGGCATATTTCCTTCACTTTGGGTGTACCAAACGTCACAACGTAACTGGGTGACTATAAAGGTGCACTACAGGTATCTCCAAAAGTGTCTATTGGGTTGACACGGATCGAGACTGGGATTTGTCACTCCGTATGATGGAGAGGTATCTTTGGGCCCACTCGGTAATGCATCATCATAATGAGCTCAAAGTGACCAAGTGTTTGGTCAGGGGATCATGCATTACGGTACGAGTAAAGTGACTTGCCGGTAATGAGATTAAACGAGGTATTGGGATACCGACGATCGAATCTCGGGCAAGTAACGTACCGATTGACAAAGGGAATTGTATACGGGGTTGCTTAAATCCTCGACATCGTGGTTCATCCGATAAGATCATCGTGGAACATGTGGGAGCCAACATGGGTATCCAGATCCCGCTGTTGGTTATTGGCCGGAGAGCTGTCTCGGTCATGTCTGCATGATTTTCCGAACCCGTAGGGTCTGCACACTTAAGGTTCGGTGACGCTAGGGTTATTAGGAAGACTTGTATGTGATTACCGAATGTTGTTCGGAGTCCCGGATGAGATCCCGGACGTCACAAGGAGTTCCGGAATGGTCCGGAGGTGAAGATTTATATATGGGAAGTTGTCATACGGTCACCGGAAAGTTTCGGGGGCATATCAGTATTGTACCGGGCCCCGGAGGGGTTTCGAGGTCCACCGGAGGGGCCACCTCTCGGAGGGCCTCATGGGCCGTAGTGGGCAGGAACCAGCCTGGAGGGCTGGGCGCCCCCCCTGGGCCCATGCGCCTAGGGTTGGGGGAACCCTAGTGGGCGCCTTGCTTGGGGGCAAGCCCCTCCTTGGACGCCCCTCGAGATCTCATCTAGAGGGGGCCGGCACCCTTCCCCCTTACCCTATAAATAGAGGGGCGAGGGGAGGGCTGCACACATCATCCAAGGCGCATCCCCTCCCCTCCCCAACACCTCTCCTCCTCCGTTAAGAGCTTGGTGATGCCCTGCCGGATTACTACATCTCCACCATCACCACGCCGTCGTGCTGCTACTGGAGCCTTCTTCCTCAACCTCTCCTTCCCCCTTGCTGGATCAAGAAGGAGGAGACGTCATCCGCTCCGTACGTGTGTTGAACACGGAGGTGTTGTCCGTACGGGACTTGGTCATCGGTGATTTGGATCACCGCGAGTACGACTCCATCATCCCCGTTCTCTTGAACGCTTCCGCTCACGATCTACAAGGGTATGTAGATGCACTCCTATCACTCGTTGCTAGATGAACTCATAGATGGATCTTGGTGAAACCGTAGGAAATTTTTTATTTTCTGCAACATTCCCCAACAGTGGCATCATGAGCTAGGTCTATGTGTAGTTCTTCATTGCACGAGTAGAACACAAATTTGTTGTGGGCGTTGATGTTGTCAACTTTCTTGCCGCTGCTAGTCTTATTTTGCTTCAGCGGTATTGTGGGATGAAGCGGCCCGGACCGACCTTACACGTACGCTTACGTGAGACAGGTTCCACCGACTGACATGCACTACTTGCATAAGGTGGCTAGCGGGCGTCAGTCTCTCCCACTTTAGTTGGAGCGGATTCGATGAAAAGGGTCCTTATGAAGGGTAAATAGAAGTTGACAAATCACGTTCTGGCTTTTTCGTAGGTAAGAAAACGTTTTTGCTAGAACCCTATTGCAGCCACGTAAAAGATGCAACAACAATTAGAGGACGTCTAACTTGTATTTGCAGCAATTGCCTTGTGATGTGATATGGCCAAAAGTTGTGATGAATGATATATTGTGATGTATGAGATCATGTTCTTGTAATAGGAATCATGACTTGCATGTCGATGAGTATGACAACCGGCAGGAGCCATAGGAGTTGTCTTAATTATTGTATGACCTGCGTGTCAATGATTTAATGCCATGTAATTACTTTACTTTATTGCTAAACCGTTAGCCATAGTAGTAGAACTAATAGTTGGCGAGCAACTTCATGGAGACACGATGATGGAGATCATGATGATGGAGATCATGGTGTCATGCCGGTGACAAAGATGATCATGGAGCCCCGAAGATGGAGATCAAAGGAGCTATATGATATTGGCCATATCATGTCACTACTATATAATTGCATGTGATGTTTATTATGTTTATGCATCTTGTTTACTTAGAACAACGGTAGTAAATAAGATGATCCCTTATAATAATTTCAAGAAAGTGTTTTCCCCTAACTGTGCACCGTTCCTAAAGTTCGTCGTTTCGAAGCACCACGTGATGATCGGGTGTGATAGATTCTTACGTTCACATACAACGGGTGTAAGACAGTTTTACACATGCAAAACACTTAGGGTTAACTTGACGAGCCTAGCATGTACAGACATGGCCTCGGAACACTGAGACCAAAATGTCAAACATGAGTCATATGGAAGATACGATCAACATGGAGATGTTCACCGATGATGACTAGTCTATCTCACGTGATGATCGGACACGGCCTAGTCAACTCGGATCGTGTAACACTTAGATGACTAGAGGGATGTCTAATCTGAGTGGGAGTTCATTAAAATAATTTGATTAGATAAACTTAATTATCATGAACTTAGTCTAAGACCTTTGCAAATATGTCTTGTAGATCAAATGGCCAACGCTCATGTCAACATGAACTTCAACGCGTTCCTAGAGAAAACCAAGCTGAAAGATGATGGCAGCAACTATACGGACTAGGTCCGGAACCTGAGGATCATCCTCATAGCTGCCAAGAAAGCATATGTCCTAGATGGACCGCTAGGTGAAGCACCCATCCTAGAGAACCAAGACGTTATGAACGCTTGGCAGTCACGTGCTAATGATTACTCCCTCGTTCAGTGCGGCATGCTTTACGGCCTAGAACCGAGGCTCCAAAAGCATTTTGAGCAACACGGAGCATATGAGATGTTCGAGGAGCTGAAAATGGTTTTCCAAGCTCATGCCCGGGTCGAGAGATATGAAGTCTCCGACAAGTTCTATAGTTGTAAGATGGAGGAAAATAGTTCTGTCAGTGAGCACATACTCAAAATGTCTGGGTTGCACAACCACCTGTCCCAGCTGGACATTAACCTCCCGGACAAGGCGGTCAGTGACAGAATCCTTCAGTCGCTCCCACTGTCGGTGTCAGAACCGGCAGATCTCGGGTAGGGGGTCCCAAGCAGTGCGTCTTAGGATCAATGGTAACAGAAGACAAGGGACACGATGTTTTTACCCAGGTTTGGGCCCTCTCGATGGAGGTAAAACCCTACTCCTGCTTGATTGATATTGATGATATGGGTAGTACAAGAGTTGATCTACCACGAGATCAGAGAGGCTCGACCCTAGAAGGTAGCCTATGGTATGATTGTTGTTGTATATCTATCGACTAGCCTGGCCCCGGTTTATATAATGCACCTGAGGCCTAGGATAACAAGAGTCCTAGCCGAATACGCCAGTGGGGGAGGAGTCCTTGTCTTGATCGCCAAGTCTTGTTGATTCTTCCTTGTATGCAGCAGCTGTCCGGACTGGCCCATGAGTATACGGCCATGGGGGTTCTCTGCCCAATCCAACTGATCGGGAGACGACGCGTTGAGTACCCCCTAGTCCAGGACACCGTTAGTAGCCCCCTGAACTGGTCTTCAAGTTAGGGACACTCCTCGATTCTTCCGAACTATTCTTCATCTTCGGTTGCCGGTCTTGAAAACTGGTTCAACAAATCTTCTCATCTTCTATCTTGAGGATCGCCTAAATGCATTCGACGAGTTTACACGTCGGGTATCCGAGGAGCCCCTTTAAGTTTCCGGCCTTTATCAATGCCTTATTATTTTTATGCCACACCTCGGGTTTGAAGTTGTTCCTGGGAGGCAGTGTCCTCTTGCGTCCGAGTTCTAACGCCGGACTGCATTCAAGGTATCTCTTGCAGCCGAGCACCAATGCCGGACTGCTTTCGAGCTCCAACGCCGAAATGTATCCGAACTCCAATGTCGGACTGTGTCCAAGATCCAACGCCGGACTATATCCAAGATGTCATAGAAGTTGAAGGAGTTTAGCCGAGCTTAATGCCAGAAATGCCCTCTAAGGAGCCAGCCACTTGCTTCCGAGCTATATGTCGAACTGCTTCCGAGGTGGTTAAGCACCTCGGTCATGGGCTGATTTTTGCCAATATTTTTTATTGGTGCAATTTATTCTCTGCCGAGATACATAGCCAGTAGCCCTCAAGGTGGGTATCGGTCTAAAACCCGAGATGCACATGAAGGATGACATAAGACCGCTGATCCCCGTAGCCGCTGAGACTTAGGTTGATTTGCAAATCGGTCTGAGGATCGAGTCCTAGCTCGGCAGAATACTTCGGGACACAAAAAGCGGCGTGCTCAGTCCTCGAGACTCAGGTTGGGTGCGGCCGACCAACCTGAGGATCAAAATCTCCTCGAAATCAGATTGCACTTAGAATTTTCTCAGCATAGAATGAGCAATGCAAGAGTCCCCGAGACACTGGTCAGGTGGCAACACCAGATCAGGGGATCGATGTGCCCCTTTAATATTTGTAAATAATAAGCCCGAAGCCCAGTAGCCCTCGAGCCTTAATGCGGGCATGGGAGGTCGAATTAAGGATCGATATCTATAGTAAAATCACAAATTATGTGTAATGACTCTATGTATCCAAGTACTTTACGTCATTAATGCTCGGATCCGCATTGTACAAAACTTTGTTGACCGACCATCGGCTTCCACCTCCTCGGCCAATAGCCGGGGAGTGT
Source organism: Aegilops speltoides (assembly GCA_021437245.1). Taxonomy (NCBI): domain Eukaryota; kingdom Viridiplantae; phylum Streptophyta; class Magnoliopsida; order Poales; family Poaceae; genus Aegilops; species Aegilops speltoides. The sequence goes on along the minus strand of CM038142.1, from coordinate 89,585,785 downwards.
TTGTCCTACTTTATAAAGCCTTTATGAGGGCAAAGATTTACAACGAACAAGGCAATCTGGCCATACGGTTTTATAAACAAAGGTACGCGGAGAGACATGTTATATTACTATTTAATAGAAGAAATGTCTTCCAAAGAAAATAGTCCCGCTCTCGGTTCCTTTCTTTGGTTTGTCATGCTAAGCATGATCATGAAACCTCAGCTCCAATGTAAGAGCAAAATATCGAGGATTTAGTTTGGGAGGCCAGTTAATAGCCCCGGTAGTGTTCGGCGACAGTCGAGGTCAAGCCGTAAACACTTCGGCCATTGTTATGGATGGCCCGTCATTTGACGCCGTCATCGGATCGCCGGCCAATTTATGCTTATTGTGATAGTCAGTTTTCGGCTTTCTCCACTGAGGTGCTTAACCATGTGAGCTGGAAGCACAATCGCAGTGGTTCTCCCTTCGCATGCTTAGCCGAACAAAGCGGAACATAGGAGGCAAGCGCAGGAGCCGGGCAACCCAACTATTGACCGAAGACACAATTCGAAACTGATGCATATATAGCAATATCCGAGAATGTTTTGCCGAATCTCCAAAGGTGTCCGGCGTTGCACTGCGAGACTTGTGCTGAAAACACACAAATAGTTTAGAAGTGCCATCGGCTTGAAAAGCCAAAAAACTTATTCAAAAGGTTAATGTCCGAACTAGATCAAGTGTTCGGTGCCAATCCGAAAATTGGACTTTAGAAAAAAAAGGTGCTTCTGCCGTGCTTGAACATGACACATCCTATCTCAAAACTTCAAGCGGGTCAGCCTACGGCTTCAACCTCCTATCCCGAAGGCGGAGTACTTCTTACTAGGCCAGTTTAGCAAACTAAACTCTAGCGGCTTTGAGAGAGAAATTAGGCTCCCTGCTAGTGACCGCACACTTGTGTCGAAAAAAGGAGTGATAAATAATAATAAAAAGTTTGCAACGACTAAGAAGAAAAACACTTATCATAAAATGGCTCATAGAAATTTAAGAGCCCCCAAGTGACTTGGGTACAAGAATGATTGCATGTACCGAAGTACTTATATCATATCTATGTTCAACCGAACTTTAAACGCGTCTTAACCGATCGTCGGCTTCTCCCTCTTCGTCAAGGACCTAAAAGTGTTATGTACTCCATCCGTCGAGAATATCGATAGTGTTTCCAATAAGGTGCAATCAGGCCATAAGGCAGCGAGACATAAAGCGCGCCAGGGGAACTTATGCTATATTATCGCGAAGAGTAAGAAGCATCTTCGAAGAAAATAGTACCCCCACCGATACCTTTCTTCGGTGCTCATTGTTATTATGAGACTTGTGCAATAGATTTTTTGTACTCATGAGTTCCGTTGTGTGCCGACCATGATTGAAAACAATAAGAGCTCTAGCTTTCGGCTTCACCTAGTCTGAGGTCCGGCTCGGGTGACCCGATCGTGGCAATCGCAGAGGTGCTCCCTTTACTCCCTAGCCGAACAATCGGGAACGTAGGGGTAAGCACAGAAGCCAGGCAACCCAGCTTGCAAATCACTTAAGTCAATATGGTGCATATCGTGGCGTAATACACGAACAAGGAACGAAGATGTAAAAGTATAACCATATGCAAGAGGAAAAAGCTTCATGAAGGAAGCCCCCAAGTAAACGGGGTATTTGAATTTGCGCGTCACAAACAAAGTTTGGACAAGGAAATTTTTACAAGCAACTTTTTTTCAAAAAAAGTATAATGCTTGGCCGAGCCGAACACAAGTTAAAAATTTAAAACTTTGAGCATGAAGACACCTTAGCTGGTTAATGTGTTCGGTATTGATGACGCGGTCCGAGCTTGATGCGGGACAAGGTTCCATCCCAGAGCCGGTCCCGAGGTGGCGGAGCAAAGAGCTCGGCACTCCGAAGTGGTGACATAGCACAGTCAATGCAGGATGGCAGGGTGATGCCAAAGTCCCCGGCATGGGGTAATGAAGTGTTGACGAAGCCCCCCGTCCAGCCGAGGTGACGCCAAAGGATATAGTCCGGCTGGATCATTTTCCTGTGCACAAAAAATAGTGCAAACCCGAGATAATAGTAATAATAATAAAAAAATTCATTGCATAACAAATAATTTATGCAAAGTGAGTAATAAAAGAAATATGGCCTGGCGCTGAAGTCAATGTCGATGCAGGGTGGCGACGTGATGCGGTAAAGGCATGGGAAGGCCTGAATTCACAGGTCGGTTCGAGTTCCGGATGCGGCGTTCGCCGGACTATGTATGGAAACTGACCGAACCACCATGCGACCGTCATTAATGCGGCCATCATTTGATAGACCTGCGTACATATGACGGACAAACCTGAGTAATAATTCATTGGAAAAAATGAACCCTAACAAGTAAAAAATACTAGGATTAATAGCACCTGGCTTATTTGTTGTAGCAATCCGAAGAAAGGTGATTCCCAAAATTGGGACTCGATCTGCACACCTATCGCCTGATGGGCGATAAAGCAACGGCATGGCGATGCTGGCAAAGGTTGGCTCGCCGAGGCAAAGCCCTTGGTCTAGCTAACGTGATGGAGCCGGTCGGCCAGCGACGTCGAAGTCTCCAGAGTAGGTTGATGAGGAGATGATGAAGCCCCCGGTCCAGCTAACATGATGAAGCCTCGGTGTCAGCCGATGAGTCGAAGTAGGTTGGCGTGGTGGACACCAGCTTGAGAAAGCAACAGTGCGACCCTGCCAATGCAGGTCGTGACGTGGTCGATGCCGGCTTGATGAAATGACCGTGTGGTGATGCAGGTGTGCCCGCTCCGTGTAATCCGTGGGGCGACGGTGTTGGTGGCGATTTATCCTTCACGATGCCGAACTATTGTTCGGCTGGCCGAGATGATGATCCGAAGAAATTGAGCTCGGCTCAACAAAGCGACGACGTGTCTAACGCAGGTCGGCCGGCGTGGAGTGATGTTGTCGGGCTGGTTTGACACCGGCGCGACGGTGAAGTTCGTATTGCAAGAATACTTTTAATACAACTGGGATGTGTTTGAATAAAATACAACACCCCGTACGAAAACTTCCTTCAAAAAGGATGTCCGAGATCCCGTTCATAAAGAAGATGATTTCGGGTCAGATTCGTTCTCGCGCAGAAAGTAGATCCAAAAAGTGACGCACTAATCGGAAGTTTCCCGGAGTTTGGACGGTCGGATCGAGCTGAATTTTTGGCAGCTGGTAGATATGGTAATTCCGCAGCAAATCAACGGTTGGATCTTCCAAAGGACATCCGAGCTAGATGCTGGATACCACGCCCTAAACTCGTCCGGATTCTCGTCCAGATTCAACAGGGCTCCGGTATATCGGAGATTGCCGGAGATTCCTCCATCGGAACTCGACTAAATTTTTGCAGGGCTGTTGTAGACTTAATTCCGCATAATTCCACCGAAGTAATCGTTTAGGCGACACTCGAGGAGGCGGTGGCGATGGATACAAGTTTGCTGTCCAGAAAAACAGCACAGTCGCCTGAGGCAATGTTGACGTTGAGCCCCCGAGCTCCATGGATGACTCCTCCATGATCTTGATAGAGATCATAGTTGGTGTTGATGAAGGCCCTCATCCAAACATGACGATCGGAGGTAGGGTGCAGTCCTCGGTCAAGCCAAGGTGACCAGTTGAGCTGGTGACGAAAAGCCGACGACGCAGTTGACCTGTAGTCGAGCCATTGATCCTTTCGCCAATCACACAGCGGAACTCTCAATGAAAGCACCAATGTCGGTGTTAAAACCGGCGGATCTCGGGTAGGGGGTCCCGAGCAGTGGGTCTTAGGATCAATGGTAACAGGAGACAAGGGACACGATGTTTTTACCCAGGTTCGGGCCCTCTCGATGGAGGTAAAACCCTACTCCTGCTTGATTGATATTGATGATATGGGTAGTACAAGAGTTGATCTACCACGAGATCAGAGAGGCTAGACCCTAGAAGGTAGCCTATGGTATGATTGTTGTTGTATATCTATCGACTAGCCTGGCCCCGGTTTATATAATGCACCCGAGGCCTAGGATAACAAGAGTCCTAGCCGAATATGCCGGTGGGGGAGGAGTCCTTATCTTGATCGCCAAGTCTTGTTGATTCTTCCTTGTATGCGGCAGCTGTCCGGACTGGCCCTTGAGTATACGGCCATGGGGGTCCTCGGACCAATCCAACTGATCAGGAGACGACGCGTTGAGTACCCCCTAGTCCAGGACACCGTCACCCACCAAGCTACAAGGGTTTTGTGATGAACTACAATATGCAGGGGGTGGTGAAAACTATTCCTGAAGTATTTTCAATGCTGAAGTCGGCAGAGGTAGAAATCAAGAAAGAACATCAAGTGTTGATGGTCAATAAAACCACCAAGTTCAAGAAAGGCAAGGGTAAGAAGAACTTCAAGAAGGACGGCAAGGATGTTGCCGCCCGATAAGCCGCTTGCCGGAAGAAGTCAAAGAATGGACCCAAGCCCGAGATCGAGTGCTTTTATTGCAAGGGAAGGGTCCTTTGAGCGGAACTGCCCCAAATACTTAGCGGACAAGAAGGTCGGCAACACTAAAGGTATATTTGATATACATGTAATTGATGTGTACCTTAACAAGACTCGTAGTAATTCCAGGTATTTGATACGGTGCCGTTGCTCATATTTGTAACTCACAGCAGAGCTGCGGAATAAGCGGAGATCGGCGAAGGGCGAGGTGACGATGCGCGTCGGGAATGGTTCCAAGGTCGATGTGATCCCCGTCGGCACGCTACCTCTACATTTACCTACGGGATTAGTTTTAAACCTTAATAATTGTTATTTAGTGCCAAGTTTGAGCATGAACATTGTATCTGGATCTCGTTTCATACGAGATGGCTACTCATTTAAATCCGAGAATAATGGTTGTTCTATTTATATGAGAGATATGTTTTATGGTCATGCCCCGATGGTCAATGGTTTATTCTTAATGAATCTCAAACGTAATGTTACACATATTCATAGTGTGAATACCAAAAGATGTAAAGTTGATAACGATAGTCCCACATACTTGTGGCACTGCCGCCTTGGTCACATTGGTGTCAAGCGCATGAAGAAGCTCCATGCTGATGGACCTTTAGAGTCTCTCGATTATGAATCATTTGACACATGCGAACCATGCCTCATGGGCAAAATGACCAAGACTCCGTTCTCCGGAACAATGGAGCGAGCAACCAACTTATTGTTAATTATACATACCGATGTGTGCGGTCCAATGAGCGTTGAGGCTCGCGGAGGATATCGTTATGTTCTCACTCTCACTGATGACTTGAGTAGATATGGGTATGTCTACTTAATGAAACACAAGTCTGAGACCTTTGAAAAGTTCACGGAATTTCAAAATGAGGTAGAGAATCAACGTGACCGAAAGATAAAGTTCCTACGATCAGATCGTGGAGGAGAATATTTAAGTTACGAATTTGGTACGCACTTAAGGAAATGTGGAATCGTTTCACAACTCACGCCACCTGGAACACCTCAGCGTAACGGTGTGTCCGAATGTCGTAATCGCACCCTATTGGATATGGTGTGGTCTATGATGTCTCTTACCGATTTACCGCTATCATTTTGGGGATACGCTCTAGAGACAGCTACATTCACTTTAAATAGGGCACCGTCTAAATCCGTTGAGACGACACCGTATGAATTATGGTTTGGGAAGAAACCTAAGCTGTCGTTTCTAAAAGTTTGGGGACATGATCCTTATGTCAAGAAACTTCAACCTGAAAAGCTCGAACCCAAGTCGGAAAAATGCGTCTTCATAGGATACCCTAAGGAAACCATTGGGTATACCTTCTACTTGAGATCCGAGGGCAAGATCTTTGTTGCCAAGAATGGATCCTTTCTGGAAAAAGAGTTTCTCTCGAAAGAAGTAAGTGGGAGGAAAGTAGAACTCGATGAAGTACTACCTCTTGAACCGGAAAGTAGTGCAGCTCAGGAAAATGTTCCTGTGGTGCCTACACCGACTGGAGAGGAAATTAATGATGATGATCAAGGTACTTCGGATCAAGTTGCTACTGAACTTCGTAGATCCACAAGGACACGTTCCACACCAGAGTGGTATGGCAACCCTGTCCTGGAAATAATGTTGTTAGACAACGGTGAACCTTCGAACTATGAAGAAGCGATGGTGGCCCAGATTCCAACAAATGGCTTGAAGCCATGAAATCCGAGATAGAATCCATGTATGAAAACAAAGTATGGACTTTGACAGACTTTCCCGATGATCGGCGAGCGATAGAAAACAAATGGATCTTTAGGAAGAAGACGGACGCGGATGGTAATTTTACCATCTATAATGTTGGAAATATGCCCTAGAGGCAATAATAAAAGTATTATTATATTTCATTGTTCATGATAATTTGTCTTTTGTTCATGCTATAACTGTATTATCCGGAAATCGTAATACACGTGTGAACACATAGACCACAATATGTCCCTAGTGAGCCTCTAGTTGACTAGCTCGTTGTGATCAACAGATGGTCATGGTTTCCTGACTATGGACATTAGATGTCATTGATAACGGGATCACATCATTGGGAGAATTATGTGATGGACAAGACCCAATCCTAAGCATAGCACAAAGATCGTGTAGTTCGTTTGCTAGAGCTTTGCCAATGTCAAGTATCTCTTCCTTCGACCATGAGATCGTGTAACTCCCGGATACCGTAGGAGTGCATTGGGTGTATCAAACGTCACAACGTAACTGGGTGACTATAAAGGTGCATTACAGGTATCTCCGAAAGTATCTGTTGGGTTGACACGGATCGAGATCGATTTTTGTCACTCCGTATGACGGAGAGGTATCTCTGGGCCCACTCGGTAATGCATCATCATAATGAGCTCAAGGTGACCAAGGTGTTGGTCACGGGATCATGCATTACGGTACGAGTAAAGTGACTTGCCGGTAATGAGACTAAACAAGGTATTGGGATACCGACGATCGAGTCTCGGGCAAGTAACGTACCGATTGACAAAGGGAATTGCATACAGGGTTTGATCGAATCCTCGACATCGTGGTTCAACCGATGAAATCATCGAGGAGAATGTAGGAGCCAACATGGGTATCCGCACCCGCTGTTGGTTATTGCCCGAGAGTCGTCTCGGTCATGTCTGCGTGTCTCCCGAACCCGTAGGGTCTACACACTTAAGGTTCGGTGGCGCTAGGGTTATTAGGAAGACTAGTATGTGACTACCAATGTTGTTCGAGTCCGGATGAGATTCCTGGACGTCACGAGGAGTTCCGGAAGGGTTCGAGGTAAAGATTTATATATGGGAAGTTGTTAAAAGGACACCGGAAAGTTTGAGGGCATACTGGCATTGTACCGGACCACCGAAAGGGTTCCGGGTCCACTGGAGGGCCACCTCCTGGGGCCACTTGGGCTGCGTTGGGAGTTGGCCAGCCTCGGTGGGCTGGGCGCACCCCTCCTTGGGCCCTTGCGCCTAGGGTTGAGGGACCCCTAGGGGCGCCTCTGCTTGGGGGCAAGTCCCCCTCCCTTGCCGCCGCCCCCTCTAGATGGATCTAGAGGGACCGGCCCCCTTCTACCTCCCCCCTATAAATAGAGGGGTGAGGGAAGGGCAGCTGCACCATAATCCAAGGCGCAGCCCTCCCTTCCCCAACACCTCTCCTCCTCCGTTGTGTGCTCGTGAAGCCACAGCCGAGATCTTGCTTCTCCACCATCACCACGCCGTCGTCTTGCGGTGGAGCTGTCTTCCTCAACCTCTCCTTCCTCCTTGCTGGATCAAGACGGAGGAGACGCCACCCGTACTGTCACGTGTGTTGAACGCGAGGTGCTGTCCGCTCAGCACTTGGTCATTGGTGATTCAATCACGCCGAGTACGACTACATCATCACCTTGCAAGCTTCCATGCGATCTACAAGTGGTATGTAGATGCAAACTCTCTCCCATGACTCGTTTCTTAGATGAACTCATAGATGGATCTTGGTGAAACCGTAGGAAAAATTTTAATTTTCTGCAACGTTCCCTTACAGTGGCATCATGAGCTAGGTCTATGCGTAGTTCTCTAATGCACGAGTAGAACACAATTTGTTGTGGGCGTTGATCTTGTCAACTTACTTGCCTCTACTAGTCTTTTCTTGCTTCAACGGTATTGTGGGATGAAGCGGCCCGACCAACCTTACACGTGCGCTTCGTGAGACCGGTTCCACCGATTGACATGCACTAGTTGCATAAGGTGGCTGGCGGTGTCTGTCTCTCCCACTTTAGTTGGAGCGGATTCGATGAACAGGGCCCTTATGAAGGGTAAATAGTAGTTGACAAAATCACATTGTGGTTATTCGTAGGTAAGAAAACGTTCTTGCTAGAACCCAATTGCAGCCACGTAAAAGATGCAACAACAATTAGAAGACGCCTAACTTGTTTTTGCAGCGATTGATCATGTGATGTGATATGGCCGAAGTTGTGATGAATGATGAATTGTGATGTATGAGATCATGTTCTTGTAATAGGATTCACGACTTGCATGTCGATGAGTATGACAACCGCGAGAGCCATAGGAGTTGTCTTTATTTTTTGTATGACCTGCGTGTCATTGAAGAACGCCATGTAAACTACTTTACTTTATTGCTAAACGCGTTAGTCATAGAAGTAGAAGTAGTCGTTGGCGTGACAACTTCATGAAGACACGATGATGGAGATCATGATGATGGAGATCATGGTGTCAAGCCGGTGACAAGATGATCATGGAGCCCCGAAGATGGAGATCAATGGAGCTTTATGATATTGGCCATATCATGTCACAACTATATAATTGCATGTGATGTTTATTATGTTTATGCATCTTGTTTACTTAGGACGAGGTAGTAAATAAGATGATCCCTACAAAATTTCAAGAAGTGTTCTCCCTAACGTGCACCGTTGCTACAGTTAAATCGTTTCTAAGCACCACGTGATGATCGGGTGTGATGGATTCTTACGCTCACATACAACGGGTGTAAGACAGGTTTACACAGCGAAAACACTTAGGGTTAACTTGACGAGCCTAGCATGTACGCACATGGCCTCGGAACACGGAGACCGAAAGGTCGAACACGAGTCGTATGGAAGATACGATCAACATGAAGATGTTCACCGATGATGACTAGTCCGTCTCACGTGATGATCGGACACGGGCTAGTCGACTCGGATCGTGCAACACTTAGATGACTAGAGGGATGTCTAATCTAAGTGGGAGTTCATAATTTTGATTAGAACTTTATTATCATGAACTTAGTCTAAAACCTTTGCAAATATTTCTTGTAGATCAATGGCCAACGCTAATGTCAACATGAACTTCAACGCGTTCCTAGAGAAACCAAGCTGAAAGATGATGGCAGCAACTATACGGATCGGGTCCTAACCCGAGGATCATCCTCATAGCTGCCAAGAAACAATATGTCCTAAAAGCACCGTTAGGTGACCCACCCGTTCTCCCAAAGACTGCAAGACGATTTGAACGTTTGGCGGACTCGCTCGATGATTACTCCCTCGTTCAATGCGGCATGCTCTACAGCTTAGAACAGGGCTCCAAAAGCGTTTTGAGCATCACGGAGCATATGAGATGTTCAAGAGCTGAAACTAGTTTTCCAAGCTCATGCCCGGTCGAGAGATATGATGTCTCCGACAAGTTCTACAGATTGTAAGATGGAGGAAAACAGTTACACGGAGCACATCCGAAGATGTCCGGGTTGCACAACCGTATGACCCAAATGAACATTAACCTCCCGATGAGGCGGTCATTGATGAGAATCCTCCGCCGCTTCCAACAAGCTACAAGAGCTTTGTGATGAACTACAACATGCGGGGATGGTGAAGACCATTCCTAAAGTGTACTCAATCTGAAGTCAGCAGAGGCTGAAATCAAGAAAGAACATCAAGTGTTGATGGTCAATAAGACCACTAAGTTCAAGAAGGGCAAGGGAAGAAGAACTTCAAGAAGGACGGCAAAGATGTTGCGCGCCCGATAAGCCGATGCCGGGAAGAAGTCAAAGAATGGACCCAAGCCCGAGATCGAGTGCTTTTATTGCAAGGGAAGGGTCACCGAAGTGGAACTGCCCCAAATACTTAGCGGATAAGAAGGCCGCAACACCAAAGGTATATCGATATACATGTAATTGATGTGTACCTTACCGAGACTCGTAGTAACTCCCGGTATTTGATACCGTGCCGTTGCTCATATTTGTAACTCACAAGCAGAGCTGCGGAATAAACGGAGACCGGCGAAGGGCGAGGTGACGATCTTGCGCGTCGGGAATGGTTCCAGAGTCGATGTGATCGCCGTCGGCACGCTGCCTCTACATTTACCCATGGGATTAGTTTTGAACCTTAATAATTGTTATTTAGTGCCAAGTTTGAGCATGAACATTGTATCCGGATCTCGTTTGATACGAGATGGCTACTCATTTAAGTCTGAGAATAATGGTTGTTCGATTTATATGAGAGATATGTTTTATGGTCATGCTCCGATGGTCAATGGTTTATTCTTAATGAATCTCGAGCGTAATATTACACATGTTCATAGTGTGGATGCCAAAAGATGTAAAGTTGATAACGATAGTCCCACATACTTGTGGCACTGCCGCCTTGGTCACATTGGTGTCAAGCGCATGAAGAAGCTCCATGTTGATGGACTTTTAGAGTCTCTTGATTATGAATCGTTTGACACATGCGAACCATGCCTCTTAGGCAAAATGACCAAGACTCCGTTCTCCGGAACAATGGAGCGAGCAACCAACTTGTTGGAAATCATACATACCGATGTGTGCGGTCCAATGAGCGTTGAGGCTCGTGGAGGATATCGTTATGTTCTCACTCTCACTGATGACTTGAGTAGATATGCGTATGTCTACTTAATGAAACACAAGTCTGAGACCTTTGAAAAGTTCAAGGAATTTCAGAATGAGGTAGAGAATCAACGTGACCGAAAGATAAAGTTCCTGCGATCAGATCGTGGAGGAGAATACTTAAGTCACGAATTTGGTACACACTTAAAGAAATGTGGAATCGTTTCACAACTCACGCCGCCTGGAACACCTCAGCGAAACGGTGTGTCCGAACATCGTAATCGCACTCTATTGGATATGGTGCGGTCTATGATGTCTCTTACCGATTTACCACTATCATTTTGGGGATACGCTCTAGAGACAGCTACATTCACTTTAAATAGGGCACCGTCTAAATCCGTTGAGACGACACCGTATGAATTATGGTTTGGGAAGAAACCTAAGCTGTCGTTTCTAAAAGTTTGGGGATGCGATGCTTATGTCAAGAAACTTCAACCTGAAAAGCTCGAACCCAAGTCGGAAAAATGCGTATTCATAGGATACCCTAAGGAAACTGTCAGGTATACCTTCTACTTAAGATCCGAGGGCAAGACCTTTGTTGCCAAGAACGGATGCTTTCTGGAAAAAGAGTTTCTCTCGAAAGAAGTAAGTGGGAGGAAAGTAGAACTCGATGAAGTACTACCCCTCGAACGGGAAAGTGGTGCAGCGCAGGAAACCGTTCCTGTGATGCCCACACCAACTGAAGAGGAAAACAATGATGATGATCAAGGTACTTCGGATCAATTTGCTCTTGAACTTCAGGGTCCACAAGGACACGTTCCGCACTGTGAGTGGTACGCAACCCCGTCCCGGAAATCATGTTGTTAGACAACGGTGAACCTTCGAACTATGAAGAAGCGATGGCGGCCCAGATTCCAACAAATGGCTTGAAGCCATGAAATCCGAGATAGAATCCATGTATGAAAACAAAGTATGGACTTTGACAGACTTTCCCGATGATCGGCGAGCGATTGAAAACAAATGGATTTTTAAGAAGAAGACGGGCGCGGATGGAAATGTTACCATCTATAAAGCTCGACTTGTCGCTAAGGGTTATCGACAAGTTCAAGGGATTGACTACGATGAGACATTCTCTCCCGTAGTGAAGCTGAAGTCCGTCCAAATCATGTTAGCAATTGCCGCATACTATGATTATGAGATATGGCAGATGGACGTCAAAACGGCATTCCTTAACGGACATCTTAAGGAAGAGCTGTATATGATGCAGCCGGAAGGTTTTGTCGATCCTAAGAACGCTAACAAAGTATGCAAGCTCCAGCGATCCATTTATGGACTGGTGCAAGCATCTCGGAGTTGGAACATTCGCTTTGATGAGATGATCAAAGCGTTTGGGTTTATGAGACTTATGGAGAAACCTGCGTTTACAAGAAAGTGAGTGGGAGCTCAGTAGCATTTCTCCTATTATATGTAGATGACATACTCTTGATGGGAAATGATACAAAACTTCGGACAGCATTAAGGCCTACTTGAATAAGTGTTTTTCAATGAAGGACCTTGGAGAAGCTGCTTATATATTAGGCATCAAGATCTATAGAGATAGATCGAGACGCCTCATAGGTCTTTCACAAAGCACATACCTTGATAAGATTTTGAAGAGGTTCAAAATGGATCAGTCCAAGAAGGGGTTCTTGCCTATGTTACAAGGTGTGAGATTGAGCTCAGCTCAGTCACCGACCACGGCAAAAGGTAAAGAAGAGATGAGTGTCATCCCCTATGCTTCAGCCATAGGATCTATTATGTATGCCATGCTATGTACCAGGCCCGATGTAAACCTTGCCGTGAGTTTGGTAGCAAGATACCAAAGTAATCCCGCAAGGAACACCGGACAGCGGTCAAGAATATCTGAAGTACTGAAAAGGACAAAGGACATGTTTCGTTTATGGAGGAGACGAAGAGCTCGTCATAAAGGGTTACGTCGGCGCTAAGCTTCGACTCAGATCTGATGACTCTAAGTCACAAACCGGATCGTGTATATGTTGAATGGTGGAGCGATGGCTGGTGCAAATGCAAGCGAGCGCCGAGGCGGGATCTACGTGTGAAGCGGAGTACATGGCAGCCTCGGAGGTAGCGCATGAAGCAATTTGGGTGAAGGAGTTCATCACCGACCTAGGAGTCATACCCAATGCGTCGGGGCGATCAAACTCTTCTGACAACACCGGAGCTATTGCCCTTGCCAAGGAGCCCAGGTTTCACAAGAAGACCGAGCACATCAAGCGTCGTTTCAACTCCATCCGTGAAAATGTTCAAGATGGAGACATAGAGATTTGCAAAGTGCACACGGATCTGAATGTCGCAGATCCGTTGACTAAACCTCTCTCGCGTGCAAAACATGATCAACACCAGAACTCTATGGGTGTTCGATTCATCACAATGTAACTAGATTAGTGACTCTAGTGCAAGTGGGAGACTGTTGGAAATATGCCCTAGAGGCAATAATAAAAGTATATTATATTTCATTGTTCATGATAATTTGTCTTTTGTTCATGCTATAACTGTATTATCCGGAAATCGTAATACACGTGTGAACACATAGACCACAATATGTCCCTAGTGAGCCTCTAGTTGACTAGCTCGTTGTGATCAACAGATGGTCATGGTTTCCTGACTATGGACATTAGATGTCGTTGATAACGGGATCACATCATTGGGAGAATGATGTGATGGACAAGACCCAATCCTAAGCATAGCACAAAGATCGTGTAGTTCGTTTGCTAGAGCTTTGCCAATGTCAAGTATCTCTTCCTTCGACCATGAGATCGTGTAACTCCCGGATACCGTAGGAGTGCCTTGGGTGTATCAAACGTCACAACGTAACTGGGTGACTATAAAGGTGCATTACAGGTATCTCCAAAAGTATCTGTTGGGTTGACACGGATCGAGACTGGGATTTGTCACTCCGTATGACGGAGAGGTATCTCTGGGCCCACTCGGTAATGCATCATCATAATGAGCTCAAGGTGACCAAGGTGTTGGTCACGGGATCATGCATTACGGTACGAGTAAAGTGACTTGCGATAACGAGACCTAACAAGGTATTGGGATACCGACGATCGAGTCTCGGGCAAGTAACGCACCGATTGACAAAGGAATTGCATACGAGGTTTGATCGAATCCTCGACATCGTGGTTCAACCGATGAAATCATCGAGGAGCATGTGGGAGCCAACATGGGTATCCAGACCCCGTTGTTGGTTATTGCCCGAGAGTCGTCTCGGTCATGTCTGCGTGTCTCCCGAACCCGTAGGGTCTACACACTTAAGGTTCGGTGATGCTAGGGTTATTAGGAAGACTAGTATGTGACTACCGAATGTTGTTCGGAGTCCCGGATGAGATTCCGGACGTCACGAGGAGTTTCGGAAAGGTCCGGAGGTAAAGATTTATATATGGGAAGTTGTTAAAAGGACATCGGAAAGTTTCGGGGGCATACCGGCATTGTACCGGGACCACCGAAAGGGTTCCGGGGGTCCACCGGGAGGGGACACCCCTCCCGGGGGGCCACTTGGGCAGCGTGGGGAGTTGGCCAGCCCCTGGTGGGCTGGGCGCACCCCCTCCCTTGGGCCCTTGCGCCTAGGGTTGTCGGGGGAACCCTAGAGGGCGCCTGCTTGCTTGGGGGCAAGTCCCCCTCCCTTGGCCGCCGCCCCCTCTAGATGGATCTAGAGGACCGCCCCTCTCCTTCCCCCTATAAATAGAGGGGTGAGGGAGGCAGCCGCACCATAAGCCAAGGCGCAGCCCTCCCTCCCAACACCTCTCCTCCTCCGTTGTGTGCTCGTGAAGCCTGCCGAGATCTTGCTTCTCCACCATCACCACGCCGTCGTCTGCCGGTGGAGCTGTCTTCCTCAACCTCTCCTTCCTCCTTGCTGGATCAAGACGGAGGAGACGTCACCCGTGCGTCACGTGTGTTGAGCGCGGAGGTGTTGTCCGTTCAGACACTTGGTCATCGGTGATTCGAATCACGTCGAGTACGACTACATCATCACCTTGCAAGCTTCCGCACGCGATCTACAAGTGGTATGTAGATGCAAACTCTCTCCCATGACTCATTGCTTAGATGAACTCATAGATGGATCTTGGTGAAACCGTAGGAAAAATTTTAATTTTCTGCAACGTTCCCCTACATATAAATCTCGACTTGTCGCTAAGGGTTATCGGCAAGTTCAAGGGGTTGACTACAATGAGACATTCTCTCCCATAGCGAAGCTGAAGTCCGTCCGAATCATGTTAGCAATTGCCGCATACTATGATTATGAGATATGGCAGATGGACGTCAAAACGGCATTCCTTAACGGACATCTTAAGGAAGAAATGTATATGATGCAGCCGGAAGGTTTTGTCGATCCTAAGAATGCTAACAAAGTATGCAAGCTCCAGCGATCCATTTATGGGCTGGTGCAAGCATCTCGGAGTTGGAACATTCGCTTTGATGAGATGATCAAAGCGTTTGGGTTTATCTTGAGACTTATGGAGAAGCTGCGTTTACAAGAAAGTGATTGGGAGCTCTGTAGCATTTCTCATATTATATGTAGATGGCATACTCTTGATGGGAAATGATATAGAACTGTTGGACAGCATTAAGGCCTACTTGAATAAGTGTTTTTCAATGAAGGACCTTGGAGAAGCTGCTTACATATTAGGCATCAAGATCTATAGGGATAGATCGAGACGCCTCATAGGTCTTTCACAAAGCACATACCTTGATAAGATTTTGAAGAAGTTCAAAATGGATCAGTCCAAGAAAGGGTTCTTGCCTGTATTGCAAGGTGTGAGATTGAGCTCGGCTCAATGCCCGACCATGGCAAAAGATAAAGAAGAGATGAGTGTCATCCCTATGCTTCAGCCATAGGATCTATTATTTATGCCATCTTTGTGTAGCAGACTGATGTAAACCTTGCCGTAAGTTTGGTAGGAAGGTACCAAAGTAATCCCGACAAGGAACACTAGACAGCGATCAAGAATATCCTGAAGTACTGAAAAGGACAAAGGACATGTTTCTCGTTTATGGAGGTGGCGAAGAGCTTGTCGTAAAGGGTTACGTCGGCGCTAAGCTTCGACACAGATCTGATGACTCTAAGTCACAAACCGGATCGTGTATATGTTGAATGGTGGAGCAGTGAGCTGGTGCAGCTGCAAGCAGAGCGTCGTGGCGGGATCTACATGTGAAGCGGAGTACATGGCAGCCTCGAAGGCAGCACATGAAGCAATTTGGGTGAAGGAGTTCATCACCGACCTAGGAGTCATATCCAATGCGTTCGGGGCCAGTCAAACTCTTCTGTGACAACACTGGAGCTATTGCCCTTGCCAAGGAGCCCAGGTTTCACAAGAAGACCAGGCACATCAAGCGTCGTTTCAACTCCATCCGTGAAAATGTTCAAGATGGAGACATAGATATTTGCAAAGTACATACGGATCTGAATGTCGCAGATCCGTTGACTAAACCTCTTTCACGAGCAAAACATGATCAACACCAGAACTCTATGGGTGTTCGATTCATCACAATGTAACTAGATTATTGACTCTAGTGCAAGTGGGAGACTGTTGGAAATATGCCCTAGAGGCAATAATAAAAGATAATTATTATATTTCCTTGTTCATGATAATTGTCTTTATTCATGCTATAATTGTATTATTCGGAAATCGTAATACACGTGTGAATACATAGACCATAATATGTCCCTAGTAAGCCTCTAGTTGACTAGCTCGTTGATCAACAGATGGTCATGGTTTCCTGACTATGGACATTAGATGTCGTTGATAACGGGATCACATCATTAGGAGAATGATGTGATGGACAAGACCCAATCCCAAGCATAGCACAAGATCGTGTAGTTCGTTTGCTAGAGCTTTTCCAATGTCAAGTATCTTTTTCTTAGACCATGAGATCGTGTAACTCCCGGATACCGTAGGAGTGCTTGGGGTGTACCAAACGTCACAACGTAACTAGGTGACTATAAAGGTGCACTACAGGTATCTCCGAAAGTGTCTTTTGGGTTGACACGGATCGAGACTGGGATTTGTCACTCTGTATGACGGAGAGGTATCTCTGGGCCCACTCGGTAATGCATCATCATAATGAGCTCAAAGTGACCAAGTGTTTGGTCACGGGATCTTGCATTACTGATGCGAGTAAAGTGACTTGCGATGCGAGATTGAGCGAGGTATTGGGATACCGACGATCGAATCTCGGGCAAGTAACGCATCGATTGACAAAGCGAATTGTATACGGGGTTGCTTAAATCCTCGACATCGTGGTTCATCCGATGAGATCATCGTGGAACATGTAGGAGCCAACATGGGTATCCAGATCCCGCTGTTGGTTATTGGCGGAGAGCTGTCTCGGTCATGTTCGCATGATTCCCGAACCCGTAGGGTCTACACACTAAGGTTCGGTGGCGCTAGGGTTATTAGGAAGACTTGTATGTGATTATCGAATGTTGTTGAGTCCGGATGAGATCCCGACGTCGGGAGGAGTTTGGAATGGTCCGAGGTGAAGATTTATATATGGGAAGTTGTCATCGGTCACCGGAAAGTTTTGGGGCATATCGGTATTGTCTGGGGCCACGGGAGGTCCGGGGTCCACCGGAGGGCCACCTCTCTCGGAGGGCCTCATGGGCCGTGGTGGGCAGGAACCAGCCTGGAGGCTGGGCGCCTCCCTTGGGCCCATGCGCCTAGGGTTGGGGAAACCCTAGTGGGCGCCCACTGCTTGGGGCAAGCCCTCCATTGGCCGCCGCCCTCTAGATCTCATCTAGAGGGGCCGTCCCTTCCCCTTCCCCTATAAATAGAGGGCGGGGAGGCTGCACACATCATCCAATGCGCAGCCCTCCCTCCCCAACACCTCTCCTCCTCCGTTAAGAGCTTGGCGAAGCCTGTAGAGTATCTTGCATCTCCACCACCACCACGCCGTCTTCTTTGCTAGAGCCTTCTTCCTCAACCTCTCCTTCCCTTGCTGGATCAAGAAGGAGGAGACGTCATCCGCTCCGTCGTGTGTTGAGCGCGAGGTGCTGTCCGTTCGACACTTGGTCATCGGTGATTTGGATCACGGCGAGTACGACTCCATCATCCCGTTCTCTTGAGCGCTTCCGCTCGCGATCTACAAGGGTATGTAGATGCACTCCTATCACTCGTTGCTAGATGAACTCATAGATGGATCTTGGTGAAACCGTAGGAAAAAATTTATTTTCTGCAACGTTCCCCAATAGTCGAGGCCACGGTGTGGTGGGGATCCGTGCAGCAACTTGGGGCGGCTATATACTCACGGCGTTAGTCCCCATGCCACTGTGGTAACCCCTATGCAGCCCCGTACATGCCGATGACCGCCCCTATAGGCGGCGACTTTTGACACTTTGGCCAGGGTTGCGGAGGTTACGATGAAGGCATGGGCTAAGGCGGCGGTGGCGGTGGACCTGGTGGGTTCCGTGGCGGTAGGAGTGGAGGAAGCAACAGGAGGGAAGGGCTGGATTCACTCTTTGCTTCCTGTTTTTTTGGTGGGCCATGCTCTGTGTGGTGCTCGGCATCCTAGCCTTTGTGTCACCGTCTCGCATGTCTTTTGGTCTATCTCCTCGCTGTCTTCCGATTCCAGCTAGTCGTCATCCTTCGTTCATGTCGGCTGGTCGTCGCTCCGTGATTGGTTCGTCATCTGCCGATTCCGCTTCGTAAGGTACAAGATTTTTGGTTTTCCTTGATTTAAATTCTTGTTGATGTGTTTTTTTCTTTTTGTAGTCATTTGTTTTAAATTGTTTGTTCTTGCTATTTGCAGGTTCTGTCGTTTCTTCGCCATATTTGGATCCTGGTGAAGTTCGTTGACAGCGCCAGGAAATCTGTCCGTGGGAAGGTTTGTATGTGGTCCTAGAGGACGAGAATGTGTACATGCATAGTTCTGAAACCTCATGTAAATTTGCTTCAACGAGAGGCAATTTTTTATGGATGGTGGTAGCTACGGGCTCTTTGGCATAAGTGCCTTCTTTTATATATGGGTTGTCGGTTTTTTAGGGCATTGATTCAAGTGCCTTTTGGTTGTATAGAAATGGCTTTTTCTCACTCTAGTTTGCCTTTTTACTTGTCTTTTTGGCATAAGTGCTTTTTCATTGTATAGAAAGGGCTTTTTCTGACTTCTCTCTATCTTTTTGCTCGCCTTTTTGGCACAATTGTCTTTCTTCTTGCTTGACTGGTCTTACGCACGAAAATAAATTTATTATCGTTAGAGAGTTATTTTTCATGGTCCAAAATAATTTACTAAGATAGTTAGAGATAAAAAATTGGAGGCGTGCGTAGCTACCACTATGTGTAGAGAGTTATTTGCTTTTTTTTTTTGACGGCTAGAGAGTTATTTGCTTGAGCCAACGAGAGGTAGAACCATCAGGCCATCAGGGTGGTTCTTGGGAGCGCGTGTTCCGCGGGAGGTGGTTACGTGTTTTTATCTGATTACCGTATATTAACTGATTAGCTAAACAGAAGGCAGAACAAACCAACTCTATAGATCAGTTGGACGAGAGAGAGAGAGAGAAGAAATTATACTGGCGATCATCTGTTAGTCACCGCATTGGCCAGGGAAGAAGCTGTTTGCCATGCCATCGCCGAGATGGGCATCTGTGCCCAGCGGGTTCCACCTGTTAGAGATCGTCGGCTACTCCCGCGCCAAAGACATGTCCACTGGCGCGGCCCTGGAGTCTAGACCGTTCATGGTTGGAGGCTATCGATGGTGTATCCAGGTCTACCCGAACGGTAGATTCCCGGAGGATGCCGATTTCATAGCTGTTTCTTTCGCTCTCATCCAGGATGTTGAGCACCCTGTGAAAGTGCACGCTGGGTTCAGTTTCATCGACGAGGTTGAAAAGCAAGATCCTAGGCATGTTCGTACAATTCAGATAACTCATGTGCCTGGCAATTGCTGCATGGGTTTCCCCAGATACATCACAAGGGAAGCCTTCCAAAAGTCCGAGCATCTCAAGAACGACTGTTTCACCATCCGGTGTGATCTCATCATGGTTCAGGAAGGGCTACAGGGCGTCAACCCTAGAGCAAACGCCGACTGATATTATCTTCAGACTGCGCCAAATGTAACCGATCATCCATGCCGGAGTTGATGTCAGTGTTGAGGTATAATAGTGGATTATGTCCATCATGGTTACACTATTTGTGGAATTCATGCCGGAATAGTATTGTCGACTAACCACTGTATTTCTTGTCTCTGCTCTAACTCAGCAAATTGCTTGCTGTTTTTCTTTTCTTCAACAAGAGCATAGAATCCTAAAACGCACTTTCAGTGCATGGCGGCAGTGGTGCACTTTATGGTAGCCGTTGTCATTTGCATGGAGATGGCAACTACATGTACCAGGTTGTTATGTGCTATATTTTACAACGCTTAGAGGATCTTCAGCAGGCGCGCGGCGCGCTATAAAAGCGTTTACAGCGTCTCTGTAGCCAGTTTTTGCGCGCCGCGGAGCGATGGCTGCAACGGCCGCAGCAACAAAAAGCGCGCGCGCCGCTCCAACAGACATGCTATATTTATTTTTGACTCGATACACATTCGGCTCGATATAGATAGATAAACGATAGATAGATAAACGATAGATAGATAGTACATAGATAGATAAAACCGATACATAGATAGTTCATAGCCTCCTTCTACGATAGATAATAAAAAAAACTACTCCTCGTCGTCCTTCGACTCCGCCCATGACTCCGACTCCGACTCTTGGTGATGTCCTCCTCCGATGTAATGAAGGCGTCAAGGTACCGATCGTCGTTGGAGTCCCAGGACGACGCTGCTCCTAGGTCGATGTTGAATTGATCGGCCGCCTTCCGCGTACGCCCGTCATTACGAAGGGCGGCTCGCTCCGCCCTCCTTTGCACAAAGAACTGGTGCTCGTTGATGACGTCCTGCAAGAAACATTGGCGCCACTGCTCCATTGCTTCCTCGTCCATCTCGGCGATGCTGAGACGACACTGACGCCTCCGGTTGTCGCGACGATCCTCATCGATGATAAGCCGCGGGGGAGGCGCCAGCTCTCGCGTCGGCACGTCCGGCAAACTCATGTCCCTACGAGGCCGCCGGAGGCGCCATGCCAATGCATCGTACGCGCGGACGGCCTCGTGGGCGGTGTCAAAGGTGCCGAGGCCGAGGTGCATATCGCCGGACTAGATCTCGGCGGAGAAGGCGCAGGAGGGGCGCGCGCGGACACCACGGTAGCCCGAAACTCCCCGGCGGGGCGGCGGCATGGTGGCGCGGAGGTGGCGAGGCGAGAAAGCGACAGAGGGAGCGGGGAAAGAGCGGCAGAGGAGCGCGTAGCGAGGTGGAGTGCGGCGGGAGGGCACGCAGCGGGCGTTGTATTTATAAAGCGCGCCGGACGCCGCGCGCCAAAACTAGCGCGCCCCGCAGCTTTATTGTGTGTGCAATCTTTTTCCGTGCGTCTGATTTTCCACCACCGCCGGAGCGTGCGAACCCGTCCTGCGCGTGCTAAAACTGCCTTTTACCACGCGCGCGTTTTTTGCAG
This sequence comes from Aegilops speltoides, assembly GCA_021437245.1. Taxonomy (NCBI): domain Eukaryota; kingdom Viridiplantae; phylum Streptophyta; class Magnoliopsida; order Poales; family Poaceae; genus Aegilops; species Aegilops speltoides. The sequence goes on along the minus strand of CM038142.1, from coordinate 89,564,446 downwards.
CCACTGTTGGAGATGCTCTTATACTAGAAGTATTGCTTCATGTGTGTATGGGTATGGGTTTGGTCCAAGACGTGTTGGGGTTGAAGCTGAGCATACAGGGCCGGCAAATGTCGGGGCCACATTAACCAGGCGCCCACCACGCTCTTTCCTCCGTCTCTCTCTCTCTCGTCTCACGAGGAGGCGGGGAGGGACCGTGGCGTCCAAATCAGGCTAGACCGACGCCGACGGTGGCCTCCGCCCGGAGTTCGTCACCGTCTTCGACGTCGGATCCGGCCAGCGAGGGCTACCACTACCTACAGGCAACACGGAGGGGAGGATGTCAGATCCGGTCTCGAGCACCAATCTAGCAAGCTCTTCCCCCGTTGAGATCTGCATCGCCGATTGGCCCTGGTCCACGCCGCGACACGGAGGGGATCAAGTTGCAAAAAGAGTGTCCAATTACATTGCAAACTGACAACAAAATATGTGCTGATAAATTTTGAAAAGAAAAACGCTAATTAATTGTAAAACTGGCAGTATGGTCCAGGCAGTATTGAGGATGAACCTTAGGAATGTCTCAGCGATGATGATGGGGAATGCTACTGTTCTTGTTGCAATTTTTGTAACCAAACTTATGTGGAAGTTCCTTGTTAAAACTAAAGACTATTTGATAACATTTCTTCACTTGATTGTGCAAGAAATTGGAGTACTGTATTTGTCAACACTGTTGTGCACTAGTAAAGAATAGGGCTTTGGTCCACGCCGGGTAAGCCCATTAATCCCGGTTCACTCACGAATCGGGACCCATGGGGGCATCGGTCCCTGTTCGTGAGGCCGGGCAGGCCTCGGGGGCCATTGGTCCCGGTTCTAGACACGAACCGGGACCAATGAGCCTCACTCCTGGCCCACAATCATTGGCCTCGGTTGGTAACTGAAACCGGGAACAAATGGAGTCTTTTAGTCCCGGTTCTAGCCACGAACCGGGACCAAAGAGATGCCTTTATATACCCCCTTGTCTGCGAGCAGAGCAGTGGAGTGTTCTGTTTTTTTTGGCCGGCCGTGGGAGAGCTTTATGGTGTTCACCTCCTGAGGTGTTTAATGAAATGCCCGAGCCACACTCAAGCTTTCTCCTCTCGAAGCTCCTTGTCCAAACTTCATTTTCCTCAAGATTTGTCTAGGTTTGGCGGTCCGTCCTGTCCCGTCCCCGTCCTCACCGCCGTCGATCGTCCGCGCTGATCTCGTCGCCGGCACCTTCGTGGTGAGCCTCTTGATCTTATCTTCTTTTTAAAAGAAAAAAGTTCCTACTTGTATGATTTAGATAGATACTTGTGTAATTTTCTTACCTTTATTATTCTTTGTTATTATATAGTTCGATAGTTTTGGTATCCGCCTCCGTCGGCCCTCATCCTGTTTATGATTCGGATGTGGTATATATATTATCTTTTATAACTATTTGTTTCATTTAGTGTTTATGACAATTATGCCGACCAACGTGACATAGATTTTTTTTATCTAGGAGGTATGTGAACCGGAAATTCCAACCAACCCTATTGTCGAGAGGTTAAATTTAGTTGAAGAAGAAAATAATTACTTGAAGGAAAAATTGAAAAAAAATTGAAGAGCAGAAGATGATATTGGGTTGCATATTGCGGATGTCGTCGATGATCACAAGATCAAGATGAATGCAATGCGCTTGAAGATTAGAAAAATTAGAAAATATGCCATTCATACTGAGGCTTGGTATCATTATGCTGTTGGATCAATTATTACCTTAGTTGGGATTGTGATCGCATTTGTTGTTGCATTGAAATGTTTTAGATAGTTTCAATGTATGGTTTGATTAGGTGCTCTGGAGAGCTATATGTTGTTCAATGAGAACTATGTATGTGGTTTTAATGTGATGATAAACTTCTGTTAATTTGGTCACTTCTGTATTCATGATGTTCTGTAATGGTTTTTCACACACTTAATTATATATAATGCACGCAGATGAACCGGCAATGGATGTACAGTGACAGACGCACCTCCGAGTACATTAAGGGCGTGCATTATTTTCTTGAAGTGGCTGAGGCAAACAAGCAAAATGATTTTATGTGTTTTCCATGCCCTATATGTGGGAATACGAAGTCTTACTCTGACCGGAAAATCCTTCACACCCACCTGCTTTATAAGGGTTTCATGCCACACTATAATGTTTGGACCAAGCATGGAGAAAGAGGGGTTATGATGGAAGACGGCGAAGAAGAAGAGGATGATGATAACTATGTGCCCCCTGAATACGGTGATGCTGCAACGGGGGAAGCTGAAGATCAAGAGGAACCAGACGATGTGCCCGATGATGATCTTCGCACGGTCATTGTTGATGCAAAGAGACAATGCGAAAGTGAAAAGTAGAAGTTGAAGTTCGATCGCATGTTAGAGAATCACAAAAAAGGGTTGTACCCCAATTGCGAAGATGGCAACACAAAGCTCGATACCACACTGGAATTGCTGCAGTAGAAGGCAGAGAATGGTATACCTGACAAAGGATTTGAGAAGCTACTGAAAGTATTGAAGAATAAGTTTCCAAAGGATAACGAATTGCCCAACAGTACGTAAGGCAGCAAAGAAGGTTGTATGCCCTCTAGGATTTGAGGTGCAAAAGATACATGCATGCCCTAATGACTGCATCCTCTATCGTGGTGCATACTAGGATTTGAACGCATGCCCAGTATGCAGTGCATTGCGGTATAAGATCAGACGAGATGACCCTGGTGATGTTGACGGCGAGCGCCCCAGAAAGAAGGTTCCTGCCAAGGTGATATGGTATGCTCCTATAATACCATGGTTGAAACGTCTGTTCAGAAACAAAGAGCATGCCAAGTTGATGCGATAGCACAGAGAGGACCGTAAGAAGGACGAGAAGTTGAGAGCACCCGCTGCTGGGCCGCAATGGAGAAAAATCAAGAGAAAGTGGGGGACTTTGCAGGTGACGCAAGGAATGTATGGTCTGGTTTAGCGTGGATGGCATTAATCCTTTTGGGGAGCAGAGCAACAATCACAGCACCTGGCCCGTGACTCTATGTATCTATAACCTTCCTCCTTGGTTGTGCATGAAGCAGAAGTTCATTATGATGCTAGTTCTTATCCACGGTCCTAAGCAACCCGGCAATGACATTGATGTGTACCTAAAACCATTAGTGTAACGCCCCGGATTCGATGCGCCAGGTGTCTGCCAGTTATTCGCCGTCGTTGCCATGTCATTTGCTTGCGTGTTGCACTTTGCCATGTCATCATATGCATTTCATATCATGTCATCATGTGCATTTCATTTTGCATACGTGTTCGTCTCATGCATCCGAGCATTTTCCCCGTTGTCCGTTTCGCGATCCGGCACTCCTATGTCCTCCGGCATTCCCCTTTTGTCTCTCGTTGTGTGCGGGTATTAAACTTTCTCGGAATGGCCCGAGGTTTGCCAAGCGGCCTTGGTATAGCACCGGTAGACCGCCTGTCAAGTTTCGTGCCATTTGGAGGTCGTTTGGTACTCCAACGGTTAACCGGGTAACCGGTAAGGCCTCTTTTGTTGCAGCCCAACACCCCTTCCAAAGTGGCCCAAAACCCATCTAACTCCCCTCCATGCTCTCGGTCGTTCGATCACGATCGCGTGGCCGAAAACCACACCTCATTTGGACTCTCCTAGCTCCCTCTACCTATATATATGTGTGCCTCCCCGAAATTCTCGGTCTAAACCCTAGCGTCTTCCTCCTCGCGCCGCCGGACACGTCCGTCCGCGCCGGACGTGTCCGCCGGACACGTCGCTCCGGCCAATGACACGCTGCCACATCACCCCACCGCCGCTCCCCTCCACTCGCGTCGCTCCGTCCACCGCCGCCGCGGCGCCCAGCCGCGCCGCCGCCCGTGAGGCCCAGATCGGGCCGTCCCGAGCCTTAGCTTTGGGCCCGCGCCGCCGCCGCGCCCGCGCCCGCCTCGCTCCTCGCCGCCGCCCGAGCACCGCTTCTCCGCCGCCGTCGCCGCCCGCCATCGCCCTCTCGGCGACGCCCACGCCGCCCTCCACTGTCTGCCGCGCCGCCCGTGGGCGCCTCCCCGCGCCCGCGTCCCGTCCTCTGGCGACCGCCCTGCCGGCGCGCTCCCTCCGCCGCCCTCGGCCGCCCGCGCGTCTTGCCGCCTCCTCCGCCCGCGCCGGTGCCGCCTCCGTGCCAGCCGGCCCTCGCCGCCGGATCCGGCCCCGGGAGCTCCGGCCCCCCCGGATCCGCCCGACTCCGGCGACCCCGCCATCTCCGGCGTGTTCTCCGGTGAAATCCGGCCTGCCTCAGAATCCGTGCCGCGGCGGTTGACTTTTCCCCGCGAGGTCTATTTCTCACTGTCCCTGGAATCTTGCATAAACATGCCATGTTCATCACATCACATCTCTGCATCCGTAGCTCCGTTTCGTGCGTATAATATGTCAAATTGTTCGTCTCGACGAGTACTTCATTTCGATCTATTGCATCATTTTCATTTGAATTCATCTTGATGCCCGAAATGCTGTTGGAAGAGTGCATGTTGATGTTAATCTGCTGAAACTGTTATAACTTGCTCATTTGTCATTTTTGCCATGATTGATGTGTGCATCCTATGAGGTTGATGTCTACATGTGTTTTGATCTATGCCATGCCATCTTTCCAGGTGTATGCCATGTATTTTGTGATCAATGTGGTGACTAGCACAAGCATGCAAACTAGGCTTCGTGATATTGCTGTTTTTAGTCCTGATTCTGCTTTGTTATTTTGATGCCATGTAAACTTGATGCTACAGAGAGATCCATGCATATTTTGAGATACTTCAGTAAGGGTGTTTTGAACATATGGTTATTGTCTATCCATTCATGCCCTTTGTTGCAATTATGGAGTAGCCTAGCATGTCATTTGAGTGCTCTACTTTTGCTTCAAAATGTTTCCTGGCAGATTGTTTACATGTTATTCAATATGGCCAAGCTTGCTATATTTGATCCTTGCATGCTATGGACTTGTTTTTGCCTTGGTTTGTTTCACAAATATGTCTTCTTAATGATGTTATGCTTATCTTGTCATGCAATGACTTGTGGTGAGTGAATCAAGCTTGTTAAGTAGTATACTTGCTGTTGCTGTTTTGCTAGGCAGATTCTGTTATATTTTGTTGCGATATAAACATGCTTCTACTAATCATTCTGTGCATAATCTGGAGATGCTCTATAAACATGTTTTGATCTACATGTCATTATCTATCCATAAAAGTCCCTGGTTGCATTTATAGCCTGCTGTAGCTTGTTGTAATCTTGCTCCAAACTTGCTTCATAATGTTGTTTGTCAGCCCGTTAACATTAAGTTCACTTGTTCCCATGTGTTTTGCTAGTGATCCATGCACCCTATGACCTTGCTCTTGCCATGCTTAGCTTCATAAACATGCCTTCTTACTGTTGGTTGACTTTCCATGCCATGTATTGCTCTGTAGTGAGTGGTTCGAGCTCACCAACATGCCTACTTATTGTTGTTCCTGCCATGTATGAATCTGTAATATAACTTGCCATGTTTACATGGGTGCCATCATATTTTCCGTGCCCTTTTGGCTCATGGTCAGTAAGGGACTTTTGATCTATGCAATTAGTAGATTCATGCCATGCCTTTGTTTGTCATGATAAGTTCCTGTAACATGTTGTTTGATAGCTCTAAACATTGCAACCTGATGTTATTTCTGCAAAGTCTGAAACTGTTATAATTTGCAATATCTCCATGTGTTTTGGAGCATGTTCTAGTGATTTCTGGAGATAGCTCAGTGTTCATGTTTTGTTATGCTTTACCTGTACTTCATGCCCATGCCTTTTTTTATTATGTTGGGGTGCTGTAGCTTATTGTTTTGATACTTGCAAGATGCCTAGTTGCTGTTTTGGACAGATTGTTGTTATGACTTGTATAGTGTGTGTGTGTTGCACCGTTGCTCCGTTTGGAGTGTGCTCTATATGAAACTTGCTTGATTTTGCATGTAGCTTCATATTATCATGTTGCATCCATGTTTTGGTGTGTTTGCTTGATGTTTGGGTGCATTTTGCATCAATGCCATGTTTAACTTGTTTTGCTCATATCTTCTAGGCCGTAACTCCGAATCTAATGAACTTTATATGTAAATTGACTAGAATCTCGTGTAGATCATCATGGTGCATTTTAACTTGCTGTTTAACAACTTGAACATAAGGTTTATTCAGTTCTGGACCAATTTCAAAATTTGCATATGAGGACTTACCGGAATTGTTATATGTTGTTCCCGGCCTCATTTAAACTTGCCTTGATGTGTTGTTCTTATTTGCATCATCTCTTGCCATGAGTAGCTTCATGTAGCTTTGTCATGCATCATGCTTGTTGCGCATCATGTCTTGTTATGTGTGGTGTGTTTACTATGTTGTGTGCTTCTTCTCGATAGTTCCCGTTTCGTTGCGATCGTGAGGATTCATTTGTCTACGGTTGGTTCGGCTTCATCCGTTCGTCTTCTTCATGGACTCGTTCTTCTTCCTAGCGGGATTTCATGCAAGATGACCGTCACCTTGGATCTCACTACTATCATTGCTATGCTAGTTGCTTCGTTCTATCGCTATGCTGCGTTACCTATCTTTTGCTCATCAAGCCTCCCTAATTGCCATGAACCTCTACCCTTTGACACCATTCCTAGCAAACCGTTGATTGGCTATGTTACCGCTTTTGCTCAGCCCCTCTTATAGCGTTGCTAGTTGCAGGTGAAGTTGAAGATTTCTCCATGGTGGACAGGATTTTGGTTGGGATATCACAATATCTCTTATATTATTAATGCATCTATATATTTGGTAAAGGGTGGAAGGCTCGGCCTTAAGCCTGGTGGCTTTGTTGGTCTTGTTTTACCATTGTCGAAATGTCTTGTAAACTGGGATTCCGAGACTGATCGGGTCTTCCTGGGAGAAGGTCTATTCCTTCGTTGATCGCGAGAGTTGTCATGGGCTAAGTTGGGACACCCCTGCAGGGTATAAACTTTCGAGAGCCGTGCCCGTGGTTATGTGGCAGATGGGAATTTGTTAATGTCCGGTTGTAGATAACTTGACACCTGATCTGAATTAAAATGCATCAACTGTGTGTAGCCGTGATGGTCTCTTCTCGTCGGAGTCCGGGAAGTGAACACGGTTTCTGGGTTATGATTGACGTAAGTAGGTGTTCAGGATCACCTCTTGATCATTACTAGATTCACGACCGTTCCTTTGTTTCTCTTCTTGCTCTCATTTGCGTATGTTAGCCACCATATCATGCTTAGTCGCTTCTGCAACCTCACCACTTTACCCTCTTCCTTTCCCATTAAGCTTTGCTAGTCTTGATACCCATGGTAATGGGATTGCTGAGTCCTCGTGGCTCACAGATTACTACAACAACAGTTGCAGGTACAGGTTTATGCAATGATCATGACGCGAGAGCGATGTTTGCCTGCTTGAGTTCTTCTTCTACTTCTTCTTCGATCAGGGGATAGGTTCCAGGTCGGCAGCCTGGGCTAGCAAGGTGGATATTGTTTGAGTTTCTGTTTATGTATCATTCGTAGTCGGATGTTGATCTCTTGTATTGTGTTGTTGTATTCGTGTGGCATTGTATGCCTCTTGTATGTATCCCCACTATTATGTAATGTTGATGTAATGATATCCACCTTGCAAAAGCGTCTCAATATGCGGGTCTATCCTTGGTGGGACCTTCGAGTTCCTTTTTGGATAGGGTCGCATATTGGGCGTGACAAGTTGGTATCAGATCCTCGACCGACCTTAGGAGCCCCCCTTGATTGATCGTGTAGTTTGGCCGTTGTCGAGTCTAGAAGAAAACTATTTTCGGAGTCTAGTTATATCGGAGAGTAGGAATTATTTTTACTCCTCAGCCCCCCTTCGTCGCTCTGGTGAGGAATCTTGACGTAGGTGTTTTGAACTACTCCTCTTCCCCTTCAAATTTTTCTTTAGGATCACGTGGTTAGTTTCGTGAGTTGTCCATCCTCTTTTATCCGGTGCATTTCTCGTCAAATTGACTCGAGCCTCTTCTTCTTCGCCAAGTTCAATCCTCAGTTGTTTTCTTTTCCCACCCGCCCACCCTTCTTCCTCTCGGAACCGGAGTCCATAACCGAGTATCCTTCCTACTCGTGCGAAGTCTTTGATTTCTTTCCTCAATGATTTCAACCGGTGCTTTCTTTTCAAGTTATTCGTTGGTTTCCCCTTCCAAGTTGCCTTTGTTTTTCCCGCCCTCCCACCCTTTTTCTTCCCGGAGTCTGAGTCTGTTTCGAGCATCAATTTCATTTCGTCGGAACCTCCATCTAAACCATCGCAAGGCTCATCTTATTCTTTCATCCTCCTTTCTATCTCTTCATCCTTTTGTTTACCGTAGTTCTTCACAGTGGTTCTTCATGATTTATTCTTTCTTCAAGAGTTCATCAAGTATCATTCCATCCTCTCTAGCTCGTGTTCTAATCCTTCCATTTTCAGCAGGAGTGCTGCCTAAATCCTTTCAGTCTTATCCATTTCTTTTATCATTATAACCACTCCGGTTAGAACGAGTCGTCTCATAGTCTATCTGATTCTGCGAGCTTTCGATTCTCGGCATTCTCGTCGTTCGTCTTTTCTTCTCGAGTGCTCTCGATTCTTTGCTTCTTCTCTTGAGTTTCTGTTTCACCTCATCCTTTTTCCCTTCCGTCTCGGTCCTAAGATCTCGGGACGAGATCTCTTGTTACTGGAGGAGTGTTGTAACGCCCGGATTCGATGCGCCAGGTGTCTGCCAGTTATTCGCCGTCATTGCCATGTCATTTGCTTGCGTGTTGCACTTTGCCATTGCATCATATGCATTTCATATCATGTCATCATGTGCATTTCATTTTGCACACGTGTTCGTCTCATGCATCCGAGCATTTTCCCCGTTGTCCGTTTCGCGATCCGGTACTCCTATGTCCTCCGGCGTTCCCCTTTTGTCTCTCATTGTGTGTGGGTATTAAACTTTCTCGGAATGGCCCGAGGTTTGCCAAGCGGCCTTGGTATAGCACCGTAGAACCGCTTTGTCAAGTTTCGTGTCATTTGGAGGTCGTTTGGTACTCAGCAGTTAACAGGGTAACGGTAAGGCCTCTTTTGTTGCAGCCCAACACCCCTTCCAAAGTGGCCCAAAACCCATCTAACTCCCCTCCATGCTCTCGGTCGTTCGATCACGATCGCGTGGCCGAAAACCGCACCTCATTTGGACTCTCCTAGCTCCCTCTACCTATATATATGTGTGTCTCCCCGAAATTCTCGGTCTAAACCCTAGCGTCTTCCTCCTCGCGCCGCCGGACACATCCGTCTGCGCCGGACGTGTCCGCCGGACACGTCGCTCCGGCCAATGACACGCTGCCACGTCACCCCGCCGCATCTCCCCTCCACTCGCGTCGCTCCGTCCTTGCCGCCCGGCGCCCAGCCCGCCCGGGCCGTGAGGCCCAGATCGGGCCCGTCCGGGCCGCCTCGAACCAGCGCCCCGCCGCCAGCCCGCGCCCGCCTCGCTCCTCCGCCGCCTCACGGCGAACCACCGCCGCCCGAGCACCCATTGCTCGCCGCCGTGCACCGCCCGGCCGCGCCCGCTCCGGCGACGCCGCGCCGCCCTCCACTGCGTCTGCCGCGCCGCCCGCTGGGCGCCTCCGCGCCCGCGTCCCCGTCTTCTGGCGACCGCCCTGCCGCGCGCTCCCTCCGCCGCCCTCGGCCGCCCGCGCGGTGCGCCCGTAGCCTCCGCCCGCCGCCCGGTGCCGCCTCCGTGCCCAGCCGACCCTCCTTCGCCCGGATCCGGCCCCGGGAGCTCCGGCCGCCCCGGATCCGCCCGACTCCGGTGACCCCGCCATCTCTGGCGTGTTCTCCGGCAAAATCCGGCCTGCCTCGGAATCCGTGCCGCGGCGGTTGACTTTTCCCCGCGAGGTCTATTTCTCACCAAGTCCCTGGAATCTTGCATAAACATGCCATGTTCATCGCATCACATCTCTCCATCCGTAGCTCCGTTTCGTGCGTATAATATGTCAAATTATTCGCCTCGACGAGTACTTCATTTCATTCCATTGCATCATTTTCATTTGAGTTCATCTTGATGCCCGAAATGCTGTTGGAAGAGTGCATGTTGATGTTAATCTGCTGAAACTGTTATAACTTGCTCATTTGTCATTTTTGCCATGATTGATGTGTGCATCCTATGAGGTTGATGTCTACATGTGTTTTGATCTATGCCATGCCATCTTTCCAGGGGTGTATGCCATGTATTTTTGTGATCAATGTGGTGACTAGCACAAGCATGCAAACTAGGCTTCGTGATATTGCTGTTTTTAGTCCCTGTTCTGCTGTTATTTTGATGCCATGTAAACTTGATGCTACAGAGAGATCCATGCATATTTTGAGATACTTCAGTAAGGGTGTTTTGAACATATGGTTATTGTCTATCCATTGATGCCCTTTGTTGCAATTATGGAGTAGCCTAGCATGTCATTTGAGTGCTCTACTTTTGCCTCAAAATGTTTCCTGGCAGATTGTTTACATGTTATTCAATATGGCCAAGCTTGCTATATTTGATCCTTGCATGCTATGGACTTGTTTTTGCCTTGGTTTGTTTCAGAAACATGTCTTCTTAATGATGTTATGCTTATCTTGTCATGAAATGACTTGTGGTGAGTGAATCGAGCTTGTTAACTAGTGTACTTGCTGTTGCTGTTTTGCTAGGCAGATTCTGTTATATTTTGTTGCTATGTAAACATGCTTCTACTAATCATTCTATGCATAATCTGGAGATGCTCTATAAACATGTTTTGATCTACATGTCATGCTCTATCCATACAAGTCCCTGGTTGCATTTATAGCCTGCTGTAGCTTGTTGTAATCTTGCTCCAAATTTGCTTCATAATGTTGTTTGTTAGCCTGTTAACATTAAGTTCACTAGTTCCCATGTGTTTTGCTAGTGATCCATGCACCCTATGACCTTGCTCTTGCCATGCTTAGCTTCATAAACATGCCTTCTTACTGTTGGTTGACTTGCCATGCCATGTATTGCTCTGTAGTGAGTGGTTCGAGCTCACCAACATGCCTACTTATTGTTGTTCCTGCCATGTATGAATCTGTAATATAACTTGCCATGTTTACATGGGTGCCATCATATTTTCCGTGCCCTTTTGGCTCATGGTCAGTAAGGGACTTTTGATCTATGCAATTAGTAGATTCATGCCATGCCTTTGTTTGCCATGATAAGTTCATGTAACATGTTGTTTGATAGCTCTAAATATTGCAACCTGATGTTATTTCTGCAAAGTCTGGAACTGTTATAATTTGCAATATCTCCATGTATTTTGGAGCATGTTCTAGTGATTTCTGGAGATAGCTCAGTGTTCATGTTTTGTTATGCTTTACCTGTACTTCATTCCCATGCCTTTTGTTATTATGTTGGGGTGCTGTAGCTTATTCTTTCGATGCTTGCAAGATGCCTAGTTGCTGTTTTGGACAGATTGTTGTTATGACTTGTATAGTGTGTGAGTGTGTTGCACCGTTGCTCCGTTTTGAGTGTGCTCTATATGAAACTTGCTTGATTTTGCATGTAGCTTCATATTATCATGTTGCATCCATGTTTTGGTGTGTTTGCTTGATGTTTGGGTGCATTTTGCATCAATGCCATGTTTAACTTGTTTTGCTCATATCTTCTAGGCAGTAACTCCGAATCTAATGAACTTTATATGTAAATTGACTAGAATCTCGTGTAGAGAATCATGGTGCATTTTAACTTGCTGTTTAACAACTTGAATATAAGGTTTATTCAGTTCTGGTCCAATTTCGAAATTTGCATATGAGGACTTACCGGAATTGTTATATGTTGTTCCCGGCCTCATTTAAACTTGCCTTGATGTGTTGTTCTTGTTTGCATCATCTCTTGCCATGAGTAGCTTCATGTAGCTTTGTCATGCATCATGCTTGTTGCGCATCATGTCTTGTTATGTGTGGTGTGTTTACTATGTTGTCTGCTTCTTCTCGATAGTTCCCGTTTTGTTGCGATCGTGAGGATTCGTTCGTCTACGGTTGGTTCGGCTTCATCCGTTCGTCTTCTTCATGGACTCGTTCTTATTCCTAGCGGGATTTCATGCAAGATGACCGTCACCTTGGATCTCACTACTATCATTGCTATGCTAGTTGTTTCGTTCTATCGCTATGCTGCGTTACCTATATTTTGCTCATCAAGCCTCCCTAATTGCCATGAACCTCTAACCTTTGACACCATTCCTAGCAAACCGTTGATTGGCTATGTTACCGCTTTTGCTCATCCCCTCTTATAGCGTTGCTAGTTGCAGGTGAAGTTGAAGATTTCTCCTTGGTGGACAGGATTTTGGTTGGGATATCACAATATCTCTTATATTATTAATGCATCTATATATTTGGTAAAGGGTGGAAGGCTCGGCCTTAAGCACAGTGTTTTGTTCCACTCTTGCCGCCTAGTTTCGTCATACGGTGTTATGTTCCCGGATTTTGCGTTCCTAACGCGGTCGGGTGATTTATGGGACCCCCACGACGGTTCGCTTTGAATAAAACTTGTCCAAAGGCCCAACCTTGGTTTTACCATTTGCCTCACCACCACCTATACCCTTCCCTTGGGTCGGCCAACCCAAGGGTCATCTTTATTTTAGCCCCCGGGCGGTGCTTGTCTAAGTGTTGGTCGAACCGAGCCGCCCTGAGCCACCTCGGGAAACTTCGAAGTCTGGTTTTACTCGTAGCCTCTCTCATCCGGTGTTGCCCTGAGAACGAGATATTTGCAGCTCCTATCGGGATTGTCGGCGCATCGGGTGGCTTTGCTGGTCTTGTTTTACCATTGTCGAAATGTCTTGTAAACCGGGATTCCGAGACTAATCGGGTCTTCCTGGGAGAAGGTCTATTCGCCGTTGATCACGAGAGCTTGTCATGGGCTAAGTTGGGACACCCCAGTAGGTATAAACTTTCGAGAGCCGTGCCCGCGGTTATGTGGCGGATGGGAATTTGTTAATGTCGGTTGTAGACAACTTGACACGATCCGAATTAAAATGCATCAAGCGTGTGTGTAGCCGTGATGGTCTCTACTCGGTAGTCCGGAAGTGAACACGGTTTACGGGTTATGATTGGCGTAAGTAGGTGTTCGGATCACCTCTTGATCATTACTAGCTTCACGACCGTTCCTTTGTTTCTCTTCTCGCTCTCATTTGCGTATGTTAGCCACCATATCATGCTTAGTCGCTGCTGCAACCTCACCACTTTACCCCCTTCCTTTCCCATTAAGCTTTGCTAGTCTTGTTACCCATGGTAGTGGGATTGCTGAGTCCTCGTGGCTCATAGATTACTACAACAACAGTTGCAGGTACAGGTTTATGCGATGATCATGGCGCGAGCGATGTTTGCTTGCTTGAGTTCTTCTTCGCTTCTTCTTGATCGGGGATAGGTTCGGTCGACGGCTGGGCTAGCAGGGTGGATATTGTTTGAGTTTCTGTTTATGCATCATCCGTAGTCGGATGTTGATCTCTTGTATTGTGTTGTTGTATTCGTGTGGCATTGTATGCCTCTTGTATGTATCCCCACTATTATGTAATGTTGATGTAATGATATCCACCTTGCAAAATCGTCTCAATATGCGGGTCTATCCTTGGTGGGACCTTCGAGTTCCTTTTTGGATAGGGTCGCATATTGGGCATGACAAGTTGGTATCAGAGCCTCGACCAACCTTAGGATCCCCCCTTAATTGATCGTGTAGTTTGGCCGTTGTCGAGTCTAGAAGAAAACTATTTTTGGAGTCTAGTTATATCGGAGAGTAGGAATTCTTTTTACTCCTCAGCCCCCCTTCGTCGCTTTGGTGAGGAATCTTGACGTAGGTGTTTTGAACTACTCCTCTTCCCCTTCAAATTTTTCTTTAGGATCACGTGGTTAGTTTCGTGAGTTGTCCATCCTCTTTTATCCGGTGCATTTCTCATCATATTGACTCGAGCCTCTTCTTTTTCGCCAAGTTCAATCCTCAGTTGTTTTCTTTTCCCACCCGCCCACCCTTCTTCCTCTCGGAACCGGAGTCCGTAATCGAGTATCCTTCCTACTCGTGCGAAGTCTTTGATTTCTTTCCTCAATGATTTCAACCAGTGCTTTCTTTTCAAGTTATTCGTCGGTTTCCCCTTCCAAGTTGCCTTTGTTTTTCCTGCCCTCCCACCCTTTTTCTTCCCGGAGTCTGAGTCTGTTTCGAGCATCAATTTCATTTCGTCGGAACCTCCATCTAAACCATTGCAAGGCTCATCTTATTCTTTCATCCTCCTTTCTATCTCTTCATCCTTTTGTTTACCGTAGTTCTTCACAGTGGTTCTTCTTGATTTATTCTTTCTTCAAGAGTTCATCAAGTATCATTCCATCCTCTCTAGCTCGTGTTCTAATCCTTCCATTTTCAGCAGGAGTGCTGCCTAAATCCTTTCAGTCTTATTCGTTTCTTTTATCATTATAACCACTCCGGTTAGAACGAGTTGTCTCATAGTCTATCTGATTCCGCGAGCTTTCGATTCTCGTCATTCTCGTCGTTCCTCTCTTCTTCTCGAGTGCTCTCGATTCTTTGCTTCTTCTCTTGAGTTTCTGTTTCACCTCATCATTTTTCCCTTCCGTCTCGGTCCTAAGATCTCGGGACGAGATCTCTTGTTAGTGGAGGAGTGTTGTAACGCCCCGGATTCGATGCGCCAGGTGTCTGCCAGTTTTTCGCCGTCGTTGCCATGTCATTTGCTTGCGTGTTGCACTTTGCCATGTCATCATATGCATTTCATATCATGTCATCATGTGCATTTCATTTTGCATACGTGTTCGTCTCATGCATCCGAGCATTTTCCCCGTTGTCCGTTTCACGATCCGGCACTCCTATGTCCTCCGGCGTTCCCCTTTTGTCTCTCGTTGTGTGCGGGTATTAAACTTTCTCGGAATGGCCCGAGGTTTGCCATGACCTTGGTATAGCACCGTGAACCGCTGTCAAGTTTCGTGTCATTTGGAGGTCGTTTGGTACTCCAACTGTTAACCGGGTAACCGGTAAGGCCTCTTTTGTTGCAGCCCAACACCCCTTCCAAAGTGGCCCAAAACCCATCTATCTCCCCTCCATGCTCTCGGTCGTTCGATCACGATCGTGTGGCCGAAAACCGCACCTCATTTGGACTCTCCTAGCTCACTCTACCTATATATATGTGTGCCTCCCCGAAATTCTCGGTCTAAACCCTAGCGTCTTCCTCCTCGCGCTGTCGGACACGTCCGTCCGCGCCGGACGTGTCCGCCGGACGTGTCGCTCCGGCCAATGACACGCTGCCACGTCACACCGCCGCCGCTCCCCTCCACTCGCGTCGCCACGTCACGCCGCCCGGCGCCCAGCCGCCGCCCGGGCCGTGAGGCCCAGATCGGGCCCGTCCGGGCCGCCTCGAGCCAAACACCGTCGTCGCGACCCGCGCCCGCCTCGCTCCTCCGCCGCCTCGCCGGCGGAGCCGCCGCCGCCTGAGCACCGCTACTCCGCCGCCGTGCCGGCCGCGCGCGCCCGCTCGGCGGCGCCGGCCGCCCTCCGCGTCTGCCGCGCCGCCCGTGGGCGCCTCCCGCCCCGCGTCCCGTCCTCCGGCGACCGCCCCTGCCGCGCGCTCCCTCCGCCTCCCTCGGCCGCCCGCTGGTGCGCCGCCGCCTCCTCCGCCCGCCGCCCGGTGCCGCCTCCGTGCCAGCCGCCCTCGCCGCCGGATCCGGCCCCGGGAGCTCCGGCCGCCCCGGATCCGCCCGACTCCGGCGACCCCGCCATCTCCGGCGTGTTCTCCGGCAAAATCCAGCCTGCCTCGGAATCCGTGTCGCGGCAGTTGACTTTTCCCCGCGAGGTCTATTTCTAACTAAGTCCCTGGAATCTTGCATAAACATGCAATGTTCATCGCATCACATCTCTGCATCCGTAGCTCCGTTTCGTGCGTATAATATGTCAAATTGTTCGTATCGACGATTACTTCATTTCATTCCATTGCATTATTTTCATTTGAGTTCATCTTGATGCCCGAAATGCTGTTGGAAGAGTGCATGTTGATGTTAATCTGCTGAAACTGTTATAACTTGCTCATTTGTCATTTTGCCATGATTGATGTGTGCATCCTATGAGGTTGATGTCTACATGTGTTTTGATCTATGCCATGCCATCTTTCCAGGGGTGTATGCCATGTATTTTTGTGATCAATGTGGTGACTAGCACAAGCATGCAAACTAGGCTTCGTGATATTGCTGTTTTTAGTCCCTGTTCTGCTGTTATTTTGATGCCATGTAAACTTGATGCTACAGAGAGATCCATGCATATTTTGAGATACTTCAGTAAGGGTGTTTTGAACATATGGTTATTGTCTATCCATTCATGCCCTTTGTTCCAATTATGGAGTAGCCTAGCATGTCATTTGAGTGCTCTACTTTTGCTTCAAAATGTTTCCTGGCAGATTGTTTACATGTTATTCAATATGGCCAAGCTTGCTATATTTGATCCTTGCATGCTATGGACTTGTTCTTGCATTGGTTTGTTTCACAAACATGTCTTCTTGATGATGCTATGCTTATCTTGTCATGCAATGACTTGTGGTGAGTGAATCGTGCTTGTTAAGTAGTGTACTTGCTGTTGCTGTTTTGCTAGGCAGATTCTGTTATATTTTGTTGCTATGTAAACATGCTTCTACTAATAATTCTATGCATAATCTGGAGATGCTCTATAAACATGTTTTGATCTACATGTCATGCTCTATCCATACAAGTCCCTGGTTGCATTTATAGCCTGCTGTAGCTTGTTGTAATCTTGCTCCAAAGTTGCTTCATAATGTTGTTTGTCAGCCTGTTAACATTAAGTTCACTAGTTCCCATGTGTTTTGCTAGTGATCCATGCACCCTATGACCTTGCTCTTGCCATTCTTAGCTTCATAAACATGCCTTCTTACTGTTGGTTGACTTGCCATGCCATGTATTGCTCTGTAGTGAGTGGTTCGAGCTCACCAACATGCCTACTTATTGTTGTTCCTGCCATGTATGAATCTGTAATATAACTTGCCATGTTTACATGGGTGCCATCATATTTTCCGTGCCCTTTTGGCTCATGGTCAGTAAGGGACTTTTGATCTATGCAATTAGTAGATTCATGCCATGCCTTTGTTTTCCATGATAAGTTCCTGTAACATGTTGTTTTATAGCTCTAAACATTGCAACCTGATGTTATTTCTGCAAAGTCTGAAACTGTTATAATTTGCAATATCTCCATGTGTTTTGGAGCATGTTCTAGTGATTTCTGGAGATAGCTCAGTGTTCATGTTTTGTTATGCTTTACCTGTACTTCATGCCCATGCCTTTTGTTATTATGTTGGGGTGCTGTAGCTTATTATTTTGATGCTTGCAAGATGCCTAGTTGCTGTTTTGGACAGATTGTTGTTATGACTTGTATAGTGTGTGTGTGTTGCACCGTTGCTTCGTTTTGAGTGTGCTCTATATGAAACTTGCTTGATTTTGCATGTAGCTTCATATTATCATGTTGCATCCATGTTTTGGTGGGTTCGCTTGATGTTTGGGTGCATTTTGCATCAATGCCATGTTTAACTTGTTTTGCTCATATCTTCTAGGCCGTAACTCCGAATCTAATGAACTTTATATGTAAATTGACTAGAATCTCGTGTAGAGAATCATGGTGCATTTTAACTTGCTGTTTAACAACTTGAACATAAGGTTTATTCAGTTCTGGACCAATTTCGAAATTTGCATATGAGGACTTACCGGAATTGTTATATGTTGTTCCCGGCCTCATTTAAACTTGCCTTGATGTGTTGTTCTTGTTTGAATCATCTCTTGCCATGAGTAGCTTCATGTAGCTTTGTCATGCATCATGCTTGTTGCGCATCATGTCTTGTTATGTGTGGTGTGTTTACTATGTTGTGTGCTTCTTCTCGATAGTTCCCATTTCGTTGCGATCGTGAGGATTCGTTCGTCTACGGTTGGTTCGGCTTCATCCGTTCGTCTTCTTCATGGACTCGTTCTTCTTCCTAGCGGGATTTCATGCAAGATGACCGTCACCTTGGATCTCACTACTATCATTGCTATGCTAGTTGCTTCGTTCTATCGCTATGCTGCGTTACCTATCTTTTGCTCATCAAGCCTCCCTAATTGCCATGAACCTCTAACCTTTGACACCATTCCTAGCAAACCATTGATTGGCTATGTTACCGCTTTTGCTCAGCCCCTCTTATAGCGTTGCTAGTTGCAGGTGAAGTTGAAGATTTCTCCATGGTGGACAGGATTTTGGTTGGGATATCACAATATCTCTTATATTATTAATGCATCTATATATTTGGTAAAGGGTGGAAGGCTCGGCCTTATGCAGGTGTTTTGTTCCACTCTTGCCGCCCTAGTTTCCGTCATACCGGTGTTATGTTCCCGGATTTTGCGTTCCTAACGCGGTCGGGTGATTTATGGGACCCCCTAACAGTTCGCTTTGAATAAAACTTGTCCAAAAAGGCCCAACCTTGGTTTTACCATTTGCCTCACCACCACCTATACCCTTCCTTGGGTCAGCCAACCCAAGGGTCATCTTTATTCAGCCCCGGGCGGTGCTTGTCTAAGTGTTGGTCCGAACCGAAATCTTCATGGGCCACCTCGGGGAAACTCGAAGTCTGGTTTTACTCGTAGCCTGTCTCATCCGGTGTTGCCCTGAGAACGAGATATTTGCAGCTCCTATCGGGATTGTCGGCGCATCGGGTGGCTTTGCTGGTCTTGTTTTACCATTGTTGAAATGTCTTCTAAACCGGGATTCCGAGACTGATCGGGTCTTCCTGGGAGAAGGTCTATTCCTTCGTTGATCGCGAGAGCTTGTCATGGGCTAAGTTGGGACACCCCTACAGGGTATAAACTTTCGAGAGCCGTGCCGCGGTTATGTGGCGAGATGAGAATTTGTTAATGTCGGTTGTAGATAACTTGACACCGATCCGAATTAAAATGCATCAACTGTGTGTGTAGCCATGATGGTCTCTTCTCGTGGTCCGGGAAGTGAACACGGTTTACAGGTTATGATTGGCGTAAGTAGGTGTTCGGATCACCTCTTGATCATTACTAGCTTCACGACCGTTCCTTTGTTTCTCTTCTCGCTCTCATTTGCGTATGTTAGCCACCATATCATGCTTAGTCGCTGCTGCAACCTCACCACTTTACCCCTTCCTTTCCCATTAAGCTATGCTAGTCTTGATACCCATGGTAATGGGATTCTTTGAGTCCTCGTGGCTCCACGATTACTACAACAATAGTTGCGGTACAGGTTTATGCGATGATCATGACGCGAGAGTGATGTTTGCCTGCTTGAGTTCTTCTTCTGCTTCTTCTTCGATCAGGGGATAGGTTCCAGGTCGGCAGCCTGGGCTAGCAGGGTGGATATTGTTTGAGTTTCTGTTTATGCATCATCCGTAGTCGGATGTTGATCTCTTGTATTGTGTTGTTGTATTCGTGTGGCATTGTAAGTCTCTTGTATGTATCCCCACTATTATGTAATGTTGATGTAATGATATCCACCTTGCAAAAGTGTCTCAATATGCGGGTCTATCCTTGGTGGGACCTTCGAGTTCCTTTTTGGATAGGGTCGCATATTGGGCGTGACAATTAGTTGAAGAACTTTTAAAGCTATGGAATAGAAACGTTGACGTGTGTGGGATGAGCACAAACAATAGGAAATTTCCCTACATGTGTCGCTGTTTGTAACCATCAATGATTGGCCTGCTCCCAGTAACCTTTTAGGACAGGCAAAAAAGGGATAACACGCATGCACGCACTATTTAGATGACACTGAAAGTATATATCTGGACAAATGCAGGAAGAATATGTAGCTGGGGCATTGTCGGTTTCTTCCGACCAACCATCAATGTCGAAAGAAAGGCAAGCATTTCAAAGGTGAAGCAGATCACCGGAAGAAGCCCGCCGTCCGTACCGATGATCACATACTTGCTATGGTCAATGATTTACAAGTAATCTTTGGAAAGGGTCCCGGCGGACTATCTGTTCCGAGTGACGCTGAGGGACGCGCACCCATGTGGAAAAAGAAATCTATATTTTGGGACCTACCCTACTGGAAAGACCTAGAGGTCCGCTCTGCAATCGATGTGATGCACGTGACGAAGAATCTTTGCATGAAACTGCTAGGCTTCTTGGGAGTGTATGAGAAGACAAAAGATACACCGGAGGCACGGGAGGACTAGCAACATGTGCACGAAAAGCGGTATGAAGGTCCTGCCAGCTACGCTCTTACCATAGAAGAGAAGGAAATCTTCTTTGAATGCCTGCTCAGTATGAAGGTCACGTCTGGCTTCTCGTCCAATATAAAAGGAATAATAAATACCCCAAAGAAAAAGTTCCAGAACCTAAAGTGTCATGACTGCCACATGATTATGACACAACTGCTTCCGGTTGCATTGAGGGGGCTTCTACCGAAAAACGTTCGATTAGTCACTGTGAATCTATGTGCATTCCTCAATGCAATCTCTCAGAAGGTGATCGATCCAGAAATCCTACAAAGGTTAAGGAGTGATGTGGCGCAATGTCTTGTTAGTTTTGAGCTGGTGTTCCCACCATCCTTCTTCAATATCATGACGCACGTCCTAGTTCATCTAGTCGATGAGATTGTTGAAAGGTCTAGTTATCGACTAGAGGGGGTGAATAGGCGATTTCTATGAAAGTCTTCAAAACATGGGAGTTTCAAAGTCAAACAATAGAACTGACACTATTCGTATGTAGCGGAAGGTAGACTACACTAGACAAGCCATAGTCAAGTATTCAATGAAGTGAAAGCACGAAGACTATTAGCAGCTAGGTAGTAAAGATCAAGATGGAAGATAGTATGAAGCCAATCAAAACAGGTGGTCACACAGTGAAGTCAAACAGATAATGCAAGTAGGCAATGACTTCACGAAGACAAACTGTAAGTAAAGAGAAGTGAGAGATAGAACCAGTAGCTTCAGGAGGACAGAGATTTGTTCAACCAGTTCCAGTTGCTGTGACAACTGTACGTCTGGTTAGGGAGGCTGAGATTCTACTCAGAAGACTGCGTCGTCACCTTATTCCCCTTGAGCTAAGGACACCTAGTCCCTGCCCAATCACTCTGGTAAGTCTTCAAGGTAGACTTCCAAACCTTCACAGACTTCGTTCACCGGCAATCCACAATGACTCTTGGATGCTCAAAACGCGATGCCTAACCGGCTGGAGGATTCACAGTCCTCAAATGTAACAAGTCTTCAGATCAACCGGACGGAAAGACTTCAGTGATGCCAAACATTCTTTGGGCTATGTGTGGTTTGGGCTTTGTCCTCACAAGGATTCTCTCTCGAAAGCTTCGGCGGTGGGTTGCTCTCAAAGGACAAAAGCCGTGTACTAACTCTGAGCAGCCACCAATTTATGGTGTAGGGGGTGGGCTATTTATAGCCACTGGGCAACCCGACCTGATTTGTCCGAAATGACCCTGGGTCACTAAGGAACTGACACGTGTCTCAACGGTCAGATTTCAAACACACGCGGCAGCTTGACTTGGGCTACAAGTAAAGCTGACTCATCCGACTCTGGATAAGATTTGCTCTCATTGTCTTCGCTCGAAGACATAGGATTTGGTTGAGCATCACTTCAGTCACTCTGACTTTGTTCACTTGGACCCCACTTAATAGTACGATGGTTCCTATGACTCAACAAAGAAGAAAAGGAAACAATGAAACGGCTAAGTCTTCGCGCTCCATAGTCTTCACGCGATGTCTTCTCATGTCATAGTCTTCAACGTGAATAGCTTCATAGACCACCATTGTCTTCAGTGTCTTCACACATTTTAAGGGGTCATCTCTGGTAGGTAAACCGAATCAATGAGGGACTACTACCTGTGTTATCCTGCAATTCTCACAAACACATTAGTCCCTCAACTAGGTTTGTCGTCAATACTCCAAAACCAACTAGGGGTGGCACTAGATGCACTTACAATCTCCCCCCTTTTGGTGATTGATGACAAACTGGTTGAAGTTTTCAACGGGGATAAAGGTATGTGAAATTGTAAAGGGTTAAGATATTGTCTTCATAGGTGGCAAAAAGGCTCCCCCTGAAGATGTGCATATAAATGTTTTGCGTTGGAATGCAAATGCACATGGCAAGTTGTACTTGTGGAGATCCTCTTCACTGTATGAAGACAATCCATCATGCATGAACGGATATACAGGAATAATGACATTCATAATGAAAAATGGACGTCTGCGGAATGACTTTACGCGGGATTTATCATCGCACATTCGGAATTTATCGCCACATCACAGAATAGCAGAAAAAGTAGCAGACGACCATCAAGTTTAAGTGTTACAACTCAAAGAACCAATTGTATCAAAAGCGAGAGTTGTAAACACTAGGCAAAAGTATAGCAACCACCCATATGGACCTTCTTGAAGACTATCAACATATGCTTCTCCGCCTTTTGTCAGTAAGGACCAAAAAGGTTTGAAGACATAGTTTCTACTTGTTCCCATGAGGAGTAGGTGAGGCAGCAGGGTCGTCGTTGAGAGCTGGTGGTGCAGGCGAACTTGGTGCAGTGTCGATACGCGCTGAAGTTGGAGGTGGTGAAGTAGCATCATCGGCGTCATCAAGGACTCTGGCATTAACAGTAGCCGCGGAGGAGTACTCTGAATCTTCAAGAGACGGGGTTCGACACAAGACAGCATTCCTGGGAGGAGTGGTGTCAAACTTGAATCTTTCTGTGAAGCCATCGTCTTGAAGATCAGCTTCAGCACTGAGCAATGTCAAACTCTTCCAAGACCTCCGACAGGTTTCATGAGTGACAAAGGCATTCTTGGTGGCAAGGTTGCGAATGCGATTGACATCCACCAAGAGGCTTTGCATTTGACGTTTTAGCCAGTAGCGATGCTTGTCGTGTTTTTGATGCAAGGCCACGAGAAGCTCTCGGTCATTGAGCACACGAGATCGCTTGCGAGGCCTTGGAGCAATTGTGCTTTCTATGGCTTCAGTACATGCACGACGAGTATTTGCCAGCCAGTGGATAAACACGAGAAGCAGCCTGAACACCTTCAACATGTTGAGAGAAACTCTGACGATCGACATTGTGAAGATAAATTGCTTCCTTGGCAGGCTCTGGGTAAATGGCTTCAACGGACATATCAACCTCTGGCAGAAATATGAGATGGTTGTGTGCAGAGGGCTGATAGTCAACGGCAAAGTGAAGCTTGATCAGTCGCATGACCCATGGAGCATAGAATTTCAGACCAAATATGTCTGAGCCAGATGCAGCAAATTGGCAAATGAAGAAATCCTGAGCATTGAAGCTGATGCCATTGAAAATGTAGAAGACCAATGTCTTCATTGCGCCTTCGAGCTTTGCTGAGGAGGAATGTCCTTTGATGGGCCATAGAGTTCGCCTGATAATGTGATAGATGGGGTGGGGCAGATACTCTAGGTCTTCAACAAAAAAATCCTTGGGATACTCAGCATCCTGTGGCAGTGGCTTCATCATACTCAGCATTTGGCTCATATTGGGCTCAGGCTTCTGGAAGATGCTTTCCAATGCATTGCGGTGAAGCTGATAACCAGGTTCATATAGTTCACCTGGAGTGGACAGGCCAGTAAGCTCAATGAGATCAAGAGCTTTGGCTTCATGATGGACATTGCATGTCATCCACTCAACGACCCATGTCTTCGGATCCCTGTTGTAGCCGCGAATGTGGAGAGTGGCATAGAATTGCAGCAGAAGCTCTTCATTCCAATTCTCCTTATCTGTCACAAACTGAAGCAGGCCTGCATCTCAAAAGCAGTCAAGGGCTTCTTCTAAGCAGGGCAGACCAGCAATGGCTTCGGAATCCAGACGCATATGAGGAAATATGTGCCCTTGATTGTATAGAACACAAGAGTAATAGCTGCGCTGCTGATAACTCCAGAACCAATCAGATGATATCCTTGGCTTGGAATATGGGTTCTTGGCTCTATCAAAGAAGGTGTTGTGTGCAATGAAGCCATTGACATTGAATGATCCTGGTGCAGATGCAGTACCTGGAAATCTTGGCAACCTTGGTTTTGGCTTCTGAACCCGAGGCATGTGCTCCACATGATAGTCAAACTGAGGTCCGGGAGCAGGCGGAGGAACCAGAATTGGCCATCTGACAGTGACCATCTCGCCTTGATAGAATGCTTGCTCAATATAGTGTGGCCTTGGTGGCGGAACAGGAGCACTGGCATTAGCAAGGGCGTCAGGCTGCACATTTGTTGTAGGTGCATCATTGGCTTCATGCACGGTGTTCATTGCAGGCGCCACATTATCTTCAGCCATGACAACGTCATTGGCTTCAGTAGTGTTGTTGGTGGCCGCCTCAGGATTTTCAACCTCCACTTGAGTAGCTGGAGGGTCGGGCACAGACACATTTTCCTCGAGAACAACTTCTTGGTTGGTAGGGGGTGTAGCAGCAGGTTCTTCTTCTTGTTTTTCATCGGCTGATGCAGCCGGATTATCGTCAGCAACATTGGCTTTGGACGAGGGAACCGTCACAGAGGGATTTTCTTCAGGGAACACTTGACGTGCCACTGAGCTGGATTGGTTTGAATCTTCTTCTGTGATGGTTGTCATGGAGAGTGATGGCCTTAGGCCTTTGCAAAGCCGTTTGAACACGGGCGACGCTTTTGGTGATGGTGTAGTCTCCATGTAATTGTCATTATTCACCATTGGGCTGGTGACTTGCGCTGGTGGAGGACGGGGTGTACTTGGTGAGTCTTGACTTGGAGTTGCTGGTTGGGGGCGATCAGCCCATGAGGCATCCTAAGAGATTGGCGTCAAAGGACGACCAATGCTGATGAGTTCGCTGTTCGTGAGAAACAAGCGATGATACCGTTTGGCGCTCGATCTGAGAAAGGACTTCATCATCTACTACATTGTCTTGGGGACCAATGTCTTCAGCCGTTATGGGGTCAACGACTAGAACTTCTTCAGCTTCAGGAGCCTCTGTGGAAGCAGGCTCATGAACTATCAACTGACGCTCTTGGTTTTCACATGCAGGATGAGCAAAAGCAATGGGCGTGACAACAAGGGGCTCTGTGGGAGCAGCCCGGTCTTTCTTCTTGGTCTTTCTCTTCTTGGTGGGTGGTGCGTCATCAGTGGTGTTCTTGAGTTTGCGCTTTCTGGCTTCGGCTTTAGCTGCCTTGGTTTTCTTTTGTTCTGAAGCCACTGTGGGGACCTTAGGCTTCAAGCCTCATGCTGGGAGGGAAGACAATGTGAGGTTCTTCCCGCCTTGGTGCTTCAGTTTGGGCCACAGTAGGCTTCTTTTTCTTGGCAGCCAGCTTGGGGTCGATGCCAGGACGCCCAAGTGCCTTGCGCTTCTCAGCTTCATTATATGTCTGAACACACATGGCAGCTAGATTCTTCATGCACTCTCTTGAACCTTTCGCTTCTTCGCGCTTCTTGCGAAATGCATCCTTGAGATCATTCAGCATCAGCTTGAAGTTTTGAACATCAGCCACACTGAGCTTGGCCACATGCTTCTTGAACTGCTCTTTCTCATAGTCAATCTTTTTCTTCAGTTCAACAATTCGCTGAGCCAGAGCCAGCTCAGGAGCTATGGCACCTTGAAAAGCAATGTTGATGCCAATTGGGAGCTGAAGATCATCAAAGTTGAGATTGGGGTTGTCAAACCACTCATTAATGAAGTTATCCAGAATGTTTACATCGAAGAGGGGCAGATCATTGAAGATCTCTGCCTCTTGCTTGCTCTTTATCAGCTACTCAAGAGCATCATCTCCACACTCATCATCTGATGACAGATCAATAGCTTCGGTTTCGTTCCTCAAAACAACAGCAGGTGTCAGGGCTTGACCAGAACTTTGAACATTTTTCTTCTGTGTCTTCTCTCGCTTCTTGGAGATGCGAGAAAGATCTTCAGAATTGTTACTTGGAGCAGGAGGGGCAGTTGCCAATGGCTTCACTCGAGAAGCTTTTGGTACAGCGGTAGATTTTGAAGCCTTAGATTTCTTTTGCTTCTGCAGCTTAGGAGGAGGAGCTGGTGCATCATCAGAGTCAGCATCATCACCAGAGTGATCCACATTTGCACCTTGGACGGCAATGTGAGTGATGAGGCCTTCGAGGTTGTAGAAGGGGCCGATTCTCTTTTCATTGGCTTCACGGGTGACATCTTCCCGAGGAGTAGACGGACCTGGGTTGAAGTCAAGTCTGAATGCCTTCTTGTTCTTCATAGCAGAGTCTTTTGCGAACTAGAAGTTGCGCTTGAACAAATTGTCTTCGCAACACCACAGCAAAGATGAAGGGTCAGTGTTCTCTGGCTATGGTCCGCGAACCATGCACGGATAGAAGCCTTGCTCAATAGCTTCAGTCTTGGACCTGGAAGGAAGATTTTTGTACAGAATATCTCCCCAGGGTCGCTTGATGGCATTCTTCTCAGCATACTCTTCGGCGATAAATCTGTATTTGGACCATTCCTCTGCCCAATATCTTCGAATCCATTGGATTCGATTCTTGCGTTCTCCATAGGTTTCCTCTCGGTCTGTCTTGTACAGTTCGTACAAATCTGGTGGAAAATCATTGGAAGTATTCCCATGGTGCTGTCTGCCACCCTTTCTAGCTGACTTCTCTGTATCCATGAAGCTTAACCTGAAAGGCTTCAGAACTTGTAAAGGCTTCCGATGGCTGGTCAGACAAGGACTGGCTTCAGGAGAATTTATGTGACTCTGTAAGAATTCTACAAATGAATGCAGACTATGAGAACCAAGGGATTCTCCCATGGACATGTACCTGTGACAGCATTAGAGGTGCGAGGAAAGGGGAAGAGGTCATATGCATTCTCAGAAGATTTTGAAGATAAATCAGTTTGAAGGCATTGACCTCATAACGCAAAGACATTCAATTATTTGATGAGAGTTGGTTCCAGATTTGTATGAATCCAAGAATAAGTACAAGTGAGGAATCCAACTTGTAGAGAAGCATAAGTGAACATACTAGGCATAGTATGAGATGCGGAAAGAGATAGATTCAACTTTGGAGATCTAGAAACCACTTTTGGAAAAGAAGGATGAATCTATCAGATCGAAAAGACGGTAAAAAGTGAGTTTTAATTACCACACGAAGAACTGCTAGACGGAGCGAAGTTGGAGGCCGAGCAGTTCGGTCTTCCGTGCCCTAGCTTGGTGACGGAAGACACTACGGCGGCGGCGAAGAAGACAAGGTCCGCGGCCAGCGTGAGGACAGCGTCGGAGAAGTCGCGGCAGCTAAGTGCTTCGTCGCCGGCGTCGTCGAGAGCTAGCAGAGAGGCTAGGGTTTGCGAGAGGTGGCGAGGTGGAAGAAGGATTTTTGACCCTGATGTGATGGGTATTTATAAGGAAAGGGACAGCACAGCGCAATTACGCAGGTGCCCCTGGCGGTTCACATCTGAAGGGCACGTGGCAAGCATGCAACACCTTGGAAGTCGTTCCATGTTCCCACGCACGCCTGGATTGTCGGGGTGGTCGTTCCAAATTCTCCGGCTTTCAGGCAATAAGGATATAGCATTTAAAACGGATATAAATGTTTGTCAGATTGACTTCAGCTGACAAGGTCTCAGTGAAGACAATCGACAGTTTTCAATAGAATGCATATGATTTGGACAGATAGAGTTGAGGTAGAAGCATAGATAGGTTAGGGTCCGATCACATTCACTTAGATCAAAAGATTCATCATGAAACCATAGCTATAAGTGAATGTTGTAGAGAACAGAACACAAATATGTATATAACTAGTATAAGACCAATTTAACAAGATGAAGATAAACTTGAATATAAGTCAAGGATGAAGATAAACCACATTCGAAGACTTTGCAAATGTAACACCAAGGGAAACACTTCAAACAAAAGTTTGGTGGTGGTGTTACCCACTGTATAGGAAGTATTAGACCCAGACATGGCGCACAATTATCGTGGTGCTCCGAAGTCAAATTCCGCATTAATGTATTCACACTTAGAGTGTATGTCTTCATTAATTGAAGATATACATTACTTTGTGTGTTGCACATCTAAGTCATCAAAATGCATAAGTGCTAGGATGTGTGCCCAATCACAGGACATTTGAGGATTCCAAGATATTTAGCTCACACCGCAACTTGCAAAACCTTTTCTCATCCAAGGGCTTTGTGAAGATATTAGCCAATTGCTCTTCAGTGTTGACGTGAATGATATCAATATCTTCCTTCATAACATGATCTCTGAGAAAGTGATGACAAATTTCAATGTGCTTTGTCTTCGAGTGTTGAACTAGGTCGTTAGGAATCTTAATGGCACTATCATTGTCGCAGTAGATTGGCACATTCTTCAGGTGGATACCATAGTCCTTGAGAGTTTGCTTCATCCAGAGAAGCTGAGCACAGCAAGATCCAGCAGCAATGTATTTGGATTCAGCAGTGGAGAGGGATACACAGTTCTGCTTCTTTGAAGACCAACAGACAAGAGATCATCGTAGAAAGTGACATGTGCCTGATTTGGACTTGCGATCAACCTTGTCACCAGCATAATCAGCAAATGAGAATACAACTAGATCAAACTCTGAGCCCTTTGGATACCATAATCCTAATGTTGGGGTGTAAGCCAAATATCGAAGAATTCGCTTCACAGCTAAGTGATGCGATTCCTTTGGTGCTGCTTGGAATCGGGCACACATGCAAACACTAAGCATTATATCTGGCCTAGATGCACATAAATAAAGCAAAGAACCAATCATGGAGCGGTATACCTTTTGATCGAACTCTTTACCATTGGCATCGGGACCCATATGACTTTTAGTTGGCATTGGCGTCGTGTATTCTTTGCAGTCTTGCATTCCAAACTTCTTCAGGCAATCTTTGAGGTATTTTTCTTGAGATATGAAGATGCCGTTGCGTTGCTGACAGATTTGGAGACCCAGGAAGAACTTCAGCTCGCCCATCATGGACATCTGATATTGCTCTTGCATCATGTGACCAAACTCATCACTATATTTCTTGTTGGTGCAGCCGAAGATAATGCCATCCACATAGATTTGGCACACAAATAGTTCACCATCATATGTCTTCGTGAAGAGTGTAGGATCTAGTGAACCAGGTTTGAAGCCGTTTCTCTTCAGGAAGTCTTTGAGCGTGTCATACCAAGCACGAGGGGCTTGTTTGAGGCCATACAGTGCCTTGTTGAGCTTGTATACCATATCAGGATGTTTTGGATCTTCAAATCCCGGAGGTTGTGCAACATATACTTCTTCTTCTATCTTTCCATTGAGAAAAGCACTCTTCACATCCATTTGATACAGAAGGATGTTGTGATGATTTGCATAGGCTAGCAATATGCGAATGTCTTCAAGCCTTGCCACCGGAGCAAATGTTTCATCGAAGTCAATTCCTTCCACTTGAGTGTAACCTTGTGCAACGAGACGAGCCTTGTTTCTGACGACTTGTCCATGCTCATCTTGCTTGTTGCGATATATCCATTTGGTGCCAATGATATTGTGCTTCCGAGGATCAGGATGCTTGACCAATTCCCACACATTATTCAGCTCGAACTGTTGAAGCTCTTCTTGCATAGCTTGAATCCATTCAGGTTCCATGAAGGCTTCATCGTCTTTCTTGGGTTCTGTTTGAGATGAATGCAAAATGCCCACAAAAATTGGTTAGCTGTGTTGCTCTTTGAGTAGCTCTTGAACGAGTGAGTGGACCAGGTGCATTTAAGCTGTCAATTATCTTCTCAATCTAAACTTCATTTGCAACACGAGGATGAACAAGACGAAGATTTTGCTCTTGCTGATCAATGTCATCATTTGGGGGATTGTCTTCAGGCTGACCATTGTCCTTAGGTTGATTAGGTGCATAAATGATAAGCTCTTCTTCAGTCTGATTCTCAGATGGTATGATCTCTCCAATTCCCATTTGCTTGATTGACTCACTAGGGGGTAATTCATCTAGCACATTTGGCAGTTGCTCTCTTTGCGAGCCGTTAGTCTCATCGAACCGCACATCCATAGTTTCAACCACTTTATAGTGAAAGAGGTTGAAGAATCTGTAGGAGTGTGAATCCTTTCCGTAACCAAGTATAAAACCTTCATGTGCTTTCGGTGCAAATTTTGAAGTGTGATGTG
Source organism: Aegilops speltoides (assembly GCA_021437245.1). Lineage (NCBI taxonomy): Eukaryota > Viridiplantae > Streptophyta > Magnoliopsida > Poales > Poaceae > Aegilops > Aegilops speltoides. The sequence goes on along the minus strand of CM038142.1, from coordinate 89,534,333 downwards.
GATCCTTGATCCAGCACCTAGCACCAAATACTCTGAAGTACCTTACATTTGGCTTCTTACCAGTCAGAAGATCATAGGACGTTTTCTTCAGATAAACACGGTTGATGATGTGGCATGGAGTGTCAATGGCTTCAGGTCAGAACTTCTGTGGAGTCTTGTACTCATCAAGCATCGTTCGGGCCATCTCAAAAAGAGTTCTGTTCTTGCGCTCCGCGATGCCATTCTGCTGAGGTGTGTAAGGAGTAGAGAACTCATGAGTAATACCCAAAGTATCCAGATAAAGGTCGAGGCTGGTGTTCTTGAACTCAGTGCCGTTGTCGCTTCTGATGTGCTTGATCTTGACGCCATAGTTCGTCATGGCATGATTGGCAAAGCATCTGAAGACATCATGCACTTCAGTCTTGTAGAGGATTATATGCACCCAAGTATATCTAGAGTAATCATCAACTATGACAAAGCCATAGAGGCAAGAAGTGGCATTGAAAGTAGAGTAGTGAGTAGGGCCAGATAAGTCCATGTGTAGCAGCTCGAAGGGTTGAGATGTAGTCATGATTGTCTTCGAGGGATGCTTGGCCTGGTCATCTTTCGACCATGCAGCACCACATAGATGATCCTTCTTGAACTTGGCGCCTTGATGCCCGACATGCTTCTTCATCGCGAGTGAGCAAGTTCCTCATGCCGACATGTCCTAGCCTTGATGCCAAAGCCAGCACTCTGAAGCTTTTGCTAGAAGACATCTGACCATTTGTGGTCTGTAGAAAATCTACCATATCTGAGATCATCTTTCGATACCCTTCAAAGACTAGAGACTTGTCGATTCCATTAGCACAAGGCATCGATATTTTCCAAATAGCACAATCATGTTTAAGTCACAAAGCATTGAGACAGACATTAAGTTGAAACCAAGGGATTCAACAAGCATCACTTTATCCATGTGTTGATCCCTTGATATTGCAACTCTACCTAGACCCAATACCTTGCTTTTACCAGTATCGGCAAATGTGATGTGACTCTTGTCTGATGGACGTAGCGTTGAATCCATCAGAAGACTTCGATCGCCAGTCATGTGGTTAGTGCATCCACTGTCCATAATCCATTCTAAAGCACGAGGTGTCATAGCCTACAGTGCATTTTGGGGGATAGGCTTCACCAAGCGAGTTGTGAAGCATAAACATTTGACGAACAAGTGGAACATGAAAATTCAGATCTTGGTTAGGGTAGATAGGATGAGTGTCAAGGAATCCCGGAACGAAGTACATAGTAAGACCATTTGGGCATTTTATCTTGCGCCCCACAAGATGTTTAAGGTCCCCAGCATTAGCATTGGATGCCTTAGATTTCCAGCTAGAGACCTTTCCCTGCAAAACATAGTTAAGTTTTCTTAACCACCCACATTTTCAGGGGTGGCTTAGAAGCAATGAGTCTAAGTGTAGCATCTGATTACTTAGGCTTTGGAGCCCTAGTAAATAGCCTTGCAGGAGGTGAATAATACTCATAGGAATAAGCAGAAAAGTACTTAGTTCTATGAACATAGTGGTATGAGGAAACACGCTCATATTCATGGGTCTGAGTATGATTTCCCTGCAAAACATTGACGTTAGGGTGACTCGGATGAGTCCTCGATGCAGTATGAAGCTTTTGGACCATATGAAGCCTTTGGTATGGGGTTTGTCTTCTTCACAGGTGGTGTCATGATGACATTCACTGGAAGATTCTCAAGACAACTTTTGGGGACCCATATCTTCTTCATAGGTGGCCCATTCCTGCAGTTAGTACCAATATACCTGGCAAACACTTCGCCATTCTGATTCTTAAATAGTTTATAGTTTGCATCAAAGGATTCATCAATGATAACAGGGTTAGCACAAATGAAACCAGATAAGGTGGATGGATCTACTGAAGTTCCTTTGCAGCAACCCAAGTGGTTTCGGGATACTGCTCAGGCTTCCAGTATGACCCATCAACATTCATTTTCCTCTCGAACCCAACACCCTCTTTCCTAGGGTTTCGGTTCAGAATCTGCTTTTGAGGACATCACATAATGTCGATGCCCTTTGAGACTTTTGTACATCCTGTTTCAGCGGTGTCTTCAATCGGCATTCTCATCGACAATAGTAGTGGTATCCTCGGCGAGAGGGTTAGTTACCACATCAGCAGTTGAAGATATTGCAACAGTAGTAGCAGTAGAACATTCAGCAACAGAGGCAACGTTATCACGCTCAATGCATTTTAAACATGGTGGTTCAAATCCTTCTTGAGCGGGACTGATCTGTTGAGCATGGAGTGACTCGTTCTCCTTTTGAAGATCTTCATGAGCTGATCTCAATTTCTCAAGTTCCTGCTTCCTTTGAAGATAATCATAGGAAAGCTTTTCATGAGAAGTTGAGAGCGATTCATGTCGACCTTCAAGTTCCTGGTACTTAACATGAAGATTTTTGATGTCTTCAATTAAGGACTGAGACTTGGTCATTTCCGCGTCCAATAGGTCATCGCTTTTGTATAACAATTTTTGAATATGTTCCATAGCTTTCTGTTGTTCAGTTGCAATTTTAGCAAGTATTTTGTAACTAGGTTTGGATTCACCATCAGAGTCATCTTCACTAGATGTTTGAAAGTAAGCATCGCGTGATTTTACCTTGGCACCACGTGCCATGAAGCAGTAGGTGGGAGCCGAGTCGTCCTTGTCATTATCATCAGCATTGGTGACGGAACCATTGTCTTCAGTGTTGAAGATGGACTTGGCGACGTAGGTTGTAGCTAGAGCCAGACTCGCAACACCAGAGTCGGACTCCCCCTCAGACTCCACCTCCGCCTCCTCAAAAGTAGACTCCTCCTCTGAATCCATTTCCTTGCCAACAAAAGCATGAGCCTTGCCAGATGAGCTCTTCTTGTGTGATGAAGACTTGGAAGAAGACTTGGAAGAAGACTTTGAGGATTTCTTCTTCTTGTTGTCATCAGAATCATATTCTTTGCTCTTCTTCTTCTTCTTATCATTGTCCCACTGTGGACACTCAGAGATGTAGTGACCAGGTTTCTTGCACTTGTGGCGGGTTCTCTTCTTGTGGTCATGGGTAGAAGCTTCATCATTCCTTGAGCTGGATCATGAAGACTTTCTGAAGTTTTTCTTCTTGGTGAATTTCTGGAACTTTTTCACAAGCATAGCAAGCTCCTTTCCAATGTCTTCAGGATCACCAGAACTGCTATCAGATTCTTCTTCAGATGAGGAAGCAGCAGCCTTTGCCTTCAAAGCGCGAGTTCGGCCATAGTTGGGGCCATAGATATCTCGTTTCTCAGATAGTTGGTCCTCATGTGTGTTGAGCCTCTCAAGTATGTCAGACAGATCGAGAGTCTTGAAGTCAGGGCGTTCTTGTATCATCAGAGCTAAGGTGTCAAATGAGCTGTCAAGAGATCTCAGTAGTGTCTTCACAATTTCATGCTTCGTAATCTCAGTGGCGCCGAGTGCTTGGAGCTCATTTGTGATATCAGTGAGGCAATCAAATGTGAGATGGACGTTCTCATTGTCGTGACTCTTGAAACGGTTGAAGAGGTTGTGGAGAGTACTGATCCGTTGATCTCGCTGAGTTGAGACACCTTCATTGACCTTGGAGAGCCAGTCCCAGACTAGCTTTGAAGTTTCCACAGCACTCACACGGCCATACTGTCCTTTGGTCAGATGACCACAGATGATGCTCTTGGCGGTAGAGTCCAGTTGTATGAACTTCTTGACATCAGCAGGGTGACACCTTCACCAGACATGGGAACACCATTCTTGACGACATACCATAGATCGACATCAATGGCTTCAAGATGCATGCGCATCCTATTCTTCCAGTAGGGATATTTAGTGCCATCGAAGATGGGGCACGCAGCGGAGACTTTGATTATCCCTGCAGTCGACATAGCTAAAACCCCAGGTGGTTAAACCGAATCACACAGAACAAGGGAGTACCTTGCTCTGATACCAATTGAAAAGGCTAGTTATCGACTAGAGGGGGGTGAATAGGCGATTTTTATGAAAGTCTTCAAAACATGGGAGTTTCATAGACAAACAATATAAACAACACTATTCGTATGCAGCGGAAGGTAGACTACACTAGACAAGCCATAGTCAAGTATTCAATGAAGTGAAAGCACGAAGACTATTAGCAGCTAGGCAGTAAAGATCAAGATGGAAGATAGTATGAAGCCAATCAGAACAGGTGGTCACACAGTGAAGTCAAACAGATAATGCAAGTAGGCAATGACTTCACGAAGACAAATTGTAAGTAAAGAGAAGTGAGAGATAGAACCAGTAGCTTCAGGAGGATAGAGATTTGCTCGACCAGTTCCAGTTGCTGTGCAACTGTACGTCTGGTTAGGGAGGCTGAGATTCAACTCAGAAGACCGCGTCTTCACCTTATTCCCCTTGAGCTAAGGACACCTAGTCCCCGCCCAATCACTCTGGTAAGTCCTCAAGGTAGACTTCCAAACCTTCATAGACTTCGTTCACCGGCAATCCACAATCACTCTTGGATGCTCAGAACGTGACGCCTAACCGGCTGGAGGATTCACATTCCTCAAGTGTAACAAGTTTTCAGATCACGGGGACAAAAAGACTTCAGTGATGCCAAACACTCTTTGGGCTCTGGGTGGTTTGGGCTTTGTCCTCGCAAGGATTCTCTCTCGAAAGCTTCGGCGGTGCGTTGCTCTCAAACGACAAAAGCCGTGTACTAACTCTGAGCAGCCACCAATTTATGGTGTAGGGGGTGGGCTATTTATAGCCACTGGGCAACCCGGCCTGATTTGTCCGAAATGACCCTGGGTCACTAAGGAACTGACACGTGTCGCAACGGTCAGATTTCAAACACACGCGACAACTTGACTTGGGCTATAAGTAAAGCTGACTCATCCGACTCTGGATAAGATTTGCTCTCATTGTCTTCGCTCGAAGACATAGGATTTGGTTGAGCATCACTTCAGTCACTCTGACTTTGTTCACTAGGACCCCACGTAACAGTGCGGTGGTTCCTATGACTCAATAAAGAAGAAAAGGAGACAACAAAACAACTAAGTCTTCGTGCTCCATAGTCTTCACTCAATGTCTTCGCGTGTCATAGTCTTCAACGTGAATGGCTTCACAAACTACCATTGGCTTCAATGTCCTCACACATTTTTAGGGGTCATCTCCGGTAGGTAAACCGAATCAATGAGGGACTACTACCTGTGTTATCCTGCAATTCTCACAAACACATTAGTCCCTCAACCAGGTTTGTCGTCAATACTCCAAAACCAACTAGGGGTGGCACTAGATGCACTTACAATTGTTGTTCTGGGACCTGTATTTCTACAGAATATGTTCCCCTTTGAGAGGTTCATGGGAGTCTTAAAGAAATATGTTTGTAACCGCTCTAGTCCAGAAGGAAGCATCTCCATGGGCCATCAAGCAGAGGAAGTCATTGGGTTTTGTGTTGACTTCATTCCTGGCGTTAAGAAGATTGGTCTCCCTCAATCGCGATATGAGGGGAGACTGACTGGAAAAGGCACCCTAGGAATGGACTCAATAATATGTAGGGACAGTCATTCTTAGTCTCAAGCACACTACACAGTCCTACAGAATTCTACCTTGGTGACCCCGTATGTCGATGAACACAAGAATATTCTGCGCTCCAAACACCCGGAGCAGTGTGACGACTGGATTACATGTGAACACATCAGGACTTTCAACAGTTGGTTGCAAACACGTCTCCTGGGTGACAACGCTATTTTTGAGGAGTTGTACTCGTTGGCCAGGGGACCATCTTCGACTGTGTTGACTTACAAAGGGTACGAGATAAATGGGAATGCATTTTACACGATCGCCCAAGATCAGAAGAGCACCAACCAAAACAGCGGTGTCCGCTTTGATGCAGCAACCAAGAGGGGAAAGGACACATATTATGGTTACATAGTGGACATATGGGAACTTGACTATGGACATGATTTTAAGGTCCCTTTGTTTCAATGCAAATGGGTCAATATGTCAGGAGGCGGGGTACAGGTAGACCCATAGTACGGAATGACAACAGTGGATCTGAACAATCTTGGGTACGTAGATGAACCATTCGTCCTAGCCAATGATGTGGCGCATGTTTTCTGTGTGAAGGACATGTCTACCAACCCAAGAAAAAGAAAAGATGAGGAAACGAATACATCATACGATGAGCCAAAGTGCCACATAGTTCTTTCAGCAAAAAGAGACATCATGGGATTGGAGGGCAAGACGAACATGTCTGAAGATTATGAAAAGTTTCATGAAATTCCTCCCTTCAAAGTCAAGGCTGACCCAAGCACCCTGTTAAACGATGAAGATTATCCATGGTTACGGCGCAATAAGCAAAGGACACAAGCAAAGAAAAAGTGAAGACTTTCTCTCCACAACTATTATGATGATGCCTTTGATCTAGAATATCACTACAGTTACATGTGAAGAAATGAAATGCCTTTTGTAACCGATGAGTTTTCGTGTGAAAACCTGATACTTTGAAAGAGATTGTCTGTTTTGTACATGAAGTGCATCCAGTTTTTGCCGTAACCCTCTAAACTTTTTATAACATGCTATGTGGGTGAAATGATGATACCATGCCAACTTTCAACCTTTTCAGAGTTCATTTGTAGTGCTTTTCAATTTCAGGGTCATTTAGCTCAAAAAAAATCAGTAAATGCATGAAAATACCAAAAGCCAGAAAGGGTTGAAAATTGATGATGTGGCTTTGAATGGTGCATTTGAACACACAAAAAGTCTAGAGTTCAAATAAGTTCAAAAAATGAAAATCCTTTGTAACAGATAAGTTTTCGTCCGAAACCCTGATACTTCGAAAGAGATTGTCCATTTTGTACATGAAGTGCATCCAGTTTTTGTCGTAACCCTCTCAAATTTTTAGCACATGCTATGTGGGTAAATGATGATACCATGCCAACTTTCAACCTTTTCAGAGTTCATTTGTAGTGTGTTTCAATTTTAGGGTCATTTAGCTCAAAGAATGAACTAATAGCAAAAAAGAATGAACTAAAAAACTTTTATGTAACTCTAATACCAAAAAGAATGAACAAAAATAATCAATTAAAATATTCTGTTATGATCAACTAAAACAAAACTATAATATTCTTCAATAAAAAAAGAATCAACTAAAAAGCTTTTATAAAACTCTAATAGCAAAAGGAATCAACTAAAAAGCTTTTATAAACCTCTAGTATTTTTGAAAGTAAAATTATATAAAATTTATGCAACTAAAATTATCAAAATATTTTTTGTTCAAAACATTAATAGCAAAAAGAATTTTCATAAAGAAATTTTTTGTTAGAAACTTTAATAGAAAACTAAAATAACAAAATATGTTTTTGATTAAAACAGACATTTCAAATAACCTAAAAATACCAAATTGAATATAATGATAAAACAAAGTAATATTAAATAGCAGGAAAAAGAATCACTCAAAACTCTATTTTTATTGTAAAGTTATTCACACAAATTTCAAAAAATTCAAATTTAAACTATTCAAATTAGAAAACCAATGGCACTAACACAAAGTTTATAATTTTTGTGACCTAAAAGCAAAAAAGAATCACTCAGAAACAATAAGTATTTAGCTGTAAGTAGAAACAAAATAAAATAAATAAAACAGAAAACAAAACAAAAAACTGGAAAAAAATTATTAAAAAAATGCCACCTACTGGGCCACCACAGCCTGAATATGACTAGAAACCCAACCAGCTTGTTGGACCAGGATTCAGGACCGCAGCAGGCCCAATAGGCCCACAGGCAAAGGAGTGACAAATTAGGCCCGCAATCCTGCAGTTGAGAAGAGCTCGAGAGGGTTATAAACCACTCTCGAGCTCTCTCAGCTAGCAAGGTGGGACTAAACATTTGGCCCTGCGCAACACCAACCTTTCGTCCCGGTTGGTGGCACAAACCGGGACCAATACCACCCTTTGGTCCTGGTTCGTGGCACCAACCGGGACCAATACGCCCCCCCTTTAGTCCCGTTTGGTGTTACCAACCGGGACCAAAGGTCCCAGTTTCCCGCTCTTTGGGCTGCTGGCTGACCTTTGGTCGGTTGGTGCTCCAACCGAGACTAAAAACGATCCCGGTTGGTGCCACGAACCGGGACCAATGCTCTGGGTATATAAGGTAGCACTTAGGAATTTTCAGTTCTCATCTCCCTGTAGCCCCCGACGACGTAGACGACATCGACGCCGCCAGGCTGCCCCGATGCCGCCTGCCGCCCCCGCCGTTGCCGTCGCCACGTGGAAGCACCATACAAGCGCCCGCGACCCCTTCATCCCTGACGACGTTTGTCACTGCCGCCGCACCAATTCCGGTGACCTCGAGCCCTCCCCGAGCCCGCTGTCGTTCCCTACGACCGCGCTCTGAGCCCCTGACTCCTCCCCTTACCTTCTCATCGTCGTCCCTGCACCCCGTAAGCGCCGCCGCCAACCATCGTCGTCGTCCCCGACCTCACCGTCGCCGACCACCCTGTTCTCTGTATATGATTTGATTTTCATTTTTAGAAAAATTGTATGTATGTATGTTCTCTGTATATGCTATATAATGCTTTTTTTGCATTTTTTGTTACGATTGTAGAATATGAACATTTTGAATATGGATGTATGTTCATATGCAAACAAAAGGTCTATTTTTTGGTGATATCTATGTTCATATGCTCATTTAAGAAAATGTTTGTATGTTACATTTAAGAAAGAAAAAAATAAAATGTATGTATGTTCATACGCAAAGAATTTTTTTTGGTGATATTGTAGAATATGAACCTTTTGAATATGGATGGATGGATGTATGATATATATACATAAACACTATTCTGATCACGGGATCAGAATAATATTCTGATCACAACCTGACCTGCCCCGCTAGTAGTACGTTGAACTTCCCTATGAACTAGGTTGAACTTCCGCCAACATTGTCAAAATGGGGCTTACTATATACCGTTGGAAAGCTATGGACACCAGTATCATGACCCAAGTTATATTTTTGACAAAATGTAAGCAGTTTAAGAGCAGTTTTGAAACCGTTTTCTCTTCGCACAAAAAACTTGAATCATATTTTCGATCGCATTTCTAAACTATTTATCGGAATGAGGCATTTAATATGGCGTTGGAAAGCTACTGCAAAACCTCTCCTTCCACATGTTGAAAGTTTTCTCTAATTCCCTATGGTTAAAGAGTAATTTGAAAAAACGTAAAATTTCGTAAACCGAACAGCTGAGTTCGTTATTTCGGTGTCATTTCTAAACGGCTAATCCAATGGAGGCATATGATATGGCGTTGGAAGCTTATGAAAATGCGCTACTTTTTCATCTTGAAAGTTTTTTTCTAATTTTGAATGGTTTAAGAGTAATTTAGAAAATGGTCCAAGTCCTACCGAGTTCGTATTTTCGAGCTAATTTTTTAACCATGCGTCTGAATGTAGGAAATGATACGGCGTTGGAAAGCTTGAACAAATGCGAAACTTTTTGGTATGTATGGTTTCTCCCAATTCTTTACGGTTTTAAGTCAGTTTCGAAAATGGCGAAAAATATATTTTCGCCGTAATTTTTTCAAACTTTATAGGAATGGGGCAAATAATATACCGCTGAAAAGCTACGGAAAATTCGAAACTTTTTCATGTTGATGGTTTTCTATGATTCCTAGCCGTTTTCAAGTAATTTCAAAAACGGCGGGATCATGCGTACTGCCTTTATCGCGAAACAGATTCTTCGAAAATGCACCGCGTGAAGAACTGAACTTCTCGGCGTGTACACGAACTTCACTCTGTTTTTCACGTGATTTTTTGGCTCGTAGGTCTCCATCCACTGCTCGTAACTCTTCATCCACTCACTGGAATTGAGCAAGTGATATACCAGTGGAAAGCTGCTGTAAGCACTTAACTTTCCCGTGTTGATCATTTTTTCATACTCGCGACGATTTTAAAAGTTTTTCATCTGAAATTCATTCAGTGTAGTAGGTGAACTTCCTGCTGTTTTCAGGTTGAACTTCTGTGACGTATTTTTGTTCCTAATTTTCTCATCCATTTCGCCAGTGTTACACAAATGATACTCTTTTTGTACAAACCTCTCTCACAATATATTTTTTAACTTTCTCCAACCGAGGACTTGAACTTACAAAAATAATATTCCTGCCATTTTAAGGTAAATTAGAAAATGGCGAGATCATGATTTTTGCGTTCATCATGACGAAGCGCATCTGCGTGAAGTAGTAGAACTTCTGGGGCATGTCTGTTTGAACTTCACTTTGTTTTCGACGTGCTGTTTTTTGCACTGCATGAAGTAGTTGAACTTCTGGGGCATGTCTGTTTGATCTTCACTCTGTTTCACTTTATTGTATTTTTCTTATATGAAACACACACCATGTAGTACGTGAAATTCCGGTTGTTATCACATTGAACTTCTCTCTGCTTTGAGAGAGTTATTTTAAAACATACAAAACAACATATTTTTACGTATTTTGGACATCTAAATACATGCTAAACCTCTCTCACAAGAATTTTTCGAACTTTTCCTCGTCGAGCACTTGAACTTCTAGCAACCATTTTTTTGTTTATGAGGTTGTTTTTAAAAGTGCAAAAAATGGCGTTGTGTTTTTTATTTTTTGAACGGGTAAATCCTAGGTTTTAATAAACTCCGAACTTCTATGTTATTTCAATTTGAACTTCACCTTTTTATATTTTGATTAAATAATTGTATTCAATTTTTATACAACAAAAATCGAACATGGAAATACAAGATGAACCTCTCTCGCAAGGATTTTTTAACCTCCCCGGGCAAAGCACTTGAACTTCTTTCAACAAACCTTTTAAGTTTTATTTTTTCTATACTTTTATTCTCACCTAAAATACATTCCTTGCAGTAGTTGAACTTCTCGTTGTTTTCACCTTGAACTTCTGTCACGTATTTTTGTTCAACCTCTCTCACAAGAATTTTTGAACTTTCTCGGACTGAGCACTTGAACTTCTAGTAACAAAACTTTTGGCTTTGCATTTTCATTCTTTTTTTAATACAAAATGCACACCGTGTAGTACATGAACTTCTAGCAGTTATCAACCTCAACTTCTGAGATCATGCGTTCTGCCTTCATCGGAAAAACAGAAGTCTCCCAAAAATGCACTTCGTGAAGAGGTTGAACTTCTGGTGCAGTTCTTTTTGGACGTCACTCTATTTTCCCGTGTTGTTTTTTTACCTGTAACTCCCCAACCACTTACCCGGAATTGAGCAAATGATATACCCATGGAAAGCTGTTGAAAACACACAACTTTCACGTGAAAAACAGAGAAAATATCGTTTTTAAATAAGCATCACACAATTTTTTTAAGATAGATCTTGATACTATTATTTTTCCTAAAAAGGGAAATAATTTGAGATTTGTGTATACATTCCATAATTCTGAACTTCTTGATTTTATTTTTTAATAACAAGCAAAATTTAAGTTTTTCATAAATATCGAACTTCTCTATTTTTGTAATTTGGACTTCTTGGATTTTTTTGTAACAGAAAAAACATAGGTTTGTAATAAATAATGAACTTGTCCGTTATTTAAATTTGAACTCCCCGTGTTTCTTATCTATAAATGGTGAAAATACATTCTTATGAATTTTTGAATTGCTCTATTTTTAAAATTTGAACTTCTTGTTTTTTTATTTAGAAATGTTTAAGTATCTGCTTCAATTTTTATGTTTTTTGAACTAATCAAATATTTTGTTTGATTTCTTATGATCTGCCAATCAGGAGATTTGGATTTTCCAATTTTATTGATTTCTCAACACACCATTTCCAAACAAACAAAAATTAATTTTTTCCTATGAATATGGCCCTTGTTCTATACACAAACTTCAACGGTGAAGGTTTTGGACCTCTCCATCTTTTTTAATGTTAAAAGATTGAATGGTGTCTTTTTTCTATAAATGGGAAAACCCATTTTTATAACTTTTTGAAATGCACTATTTTTTTACTTTAACCTTCTTTCCTTTTCATAATAAACATTTGAACTTCGCTGTTATTTAAATTTGAACCTTTGTGCCTTTTTATAAATTGGGAAACCATAGGTTTGTAATAAACATCAAACCGCCTTGTTTTTAAAATTTGAACTTCTAAGTATTGTTTAGAAATGGTTAAACATACAAAACAAAATTATGGTTTTTTCCATTTTTCTAGAAGTCGCTATGTTACATCTTGTGAACTTTTTTTTTCTCGCGCCATTCTATTCATTTTTTGCTTTTGGTGAAATGGCCTAGGCGGTCCCTTTTTCTCATTTGATGAATTTCTTCTGTATGTGGTGCACGTGAACTTCGGAATTTCTAAAACAACTACGCGTACTATTGAAAATCAAATTAAAGTATGCACAACAAACACATACACTTCACGTGCTACATTCACGACCAACACATACACTTCCTAGAAACGGAAATAATTTAAGACAAAAAACCTAGGACAACAGCAGCAACTAATCTGTCTCAGAAATCTTTTCCTCTCGCACTCAAAATTTGAGCTGCGATGGCAACACACCAACAACCGTTCGACATGCCTGAGAGGATGCTACGGACAGCAGCTCGCTGCAGGGAGAAGGTTTGTCGTTGCGGGGGAGGAGGGAGGTCGGGAGGAACATGACGGTGACCAGAGTTTTTCTGCAAACAAACACCGGAGGAGGCAGAGGGGCTTAGAGGCTCAGTGTCAACGTTCTGTACAGGAGATGGCAAAGGCAAACTGCTGCTGGTGGTGGCTGGCGACGCAGCAGTTTGGCAGCCCTCTGGCCGGAGGGCCGCGTGCAAGATCTGTCTCCCAACCGCCTCTCTCCACTCTGCCGGATGTGGCCACCAAGCAGCAGGTCGTGCCCTCCTCTTGTTGCAGGTCAATCACTCCTCGAGGTGCAGGTGGATGGCAGGTAGGCACGGTGGACGTTGGGTGGTGGCCGCCGGCGCACGGCGTCGATGGGGAGGCGGGTGGTGGCCGTCGGTGTGTCGCATCGAAGGGAAGGCAGGGGTGGTGGCGATCGTGGGGTGTGGGCTCCTGCTGAGGTGGGCGGCGGTGACTTCGCCATGATGCACTGTCATGATGAAGAAGGCGGCAGCGTCTAGGGAGGAAACCGGGCGATGTTCGATCCGCGTAGGAGGTGGAAGTGGGCGGACATAAGATGGGATGGGGCGGGCGGCGACCGCCGGAGCGGGAACAGGCAGGGGGCGGAGGCGCGTCTAGAACGCCCGGCGCCAGGGATCCGGGTGAGGCGGTGGTTGTCGAACAGGTGGGGATCATGGGATCGAGGGAGGCGGTGGTTGCGGGCTGGTGGGGGATCGGGGGGCGCTGGTGGGGATCAGGGGATCGGGGGAAGTGGTGGACCGGTGGGGGCGTGGGTGATTAGGAAGTTCGAGAACACCTGCTCCGCCCTATATAGGGCATCGCGTGATCCAAATAACTATTCTAATCCCAGGATTAGAATAGTGTTGTCCTATATATATATATATATATATATATATATATATATATATATATATATATATATATATATATGAAAACTTAGTCAATATTTTTTTGTTCATAGAATATTTTTTGTTCATAGAAATTAGTTAAAATGAGGGGGGACGTCGGACATGTCATGAGGGGTGAGCGTCGTTGTCGTCTACCCCCTCCCTGATAACTTCGACATGAGGGGGGACGTCGGACATGTCATGTGGAATTTTTTTTGTTCATATAGAAAACTCCGGTAACATATGCAACATTTGATCATATATCAAAGTTTGATCATATGTCAAAGTTTGAATTTTGACATATGCAACATTTTATCATATATCAAAGTTTGATCATATGTCAAAAGTTTGAATTTTGACATATGCGACATTTGATCATATGTCTAAGTTTGAATTTTGACATATGCAACATTTGATCATATGTCAAACGTTGAATTTTGACATATGCAACATTTGATCATATATCAAAGTTTGATTATATGTCAAAGTTTGTATTTTGACATATGCAACATTTGTTCATATGTGAAAGTTTGATCACATGTCAAAGTTTGAATTTTGACATATGCAACAATATTTGATCATATGTCAAATTTTGACTTTTGACATAGATTTATCAAGAATGCCCCCATTATGGATGTGCACAAGTTGATCCAATTTTTTTCTGATCTCATATATATATATATATATATATATATATTCTTCTATATGTCACGTTGTCTGTCAAAGTATTGAAGAAATTCATATGGCTTCATCATCAGCCGGAAGTAACAGGCGTATGATGCTACGAAGCTCTTCAAAGTTGTTTTGGAACGGAGTTCTGGATAGAAGGGTATGAAATTCAGCAAAGGCCTTCCAAATAGCGATATTCGAAAGGCTCTTGCTGAACTTCGTACCAAAAAGCTAATTATACTATCCGGGACTCTGTTCCAAAACAATTTTGGAGAGTAGAGCTTCGTACCATTATGCTCCTGTTACTTCCGGCTAATGATGAAGCAATGATTTTCTTCAATCCTTTGACACTAGACAACGTGGCATATAGAAGGGTACATGAGATCAAGAATAATATGGACCATTTTCTGCACATCTAGAATGGCGCCATTTTGTTAAATCCCTTAGAAGTTAAGAGGATCCCTTGTTTGACATTCATGAGTGAGGTGTCCGGACGTCGGACATTCATGAGAGAGGCGGTCCGGTCCGATCACCGACATGTCATGTGATAGGTAGTATTTTTTTTGTTCATCGAAAACTCCGGTAACTCTTCAACATGAGGGGGGCATCGAGGCCACCCCAAACCCTAGAAGCATTGTCGAGGCCACTAATATGATTCCTGGTCTATGTTTAGCTAGCTAGGTTTATGTTTGCCACTAATATATCCATATCTCATGTTTGCATATTAATTGTCATGTTGTAATATTTGTAGAAACTATGGATCAACAAAGAGACTTGGAAAAAGAACAGTTGTTGAGGGATATAATCTTCAGTGGAGGTGATGTCTTGTTGTTTCTCAATGACACTGATAGTCAGGAAGGAGAGGATGACAGCTCCGGTGAACAATGGAGGAGGAAGGACATGATCATGAGGGCTCCGGTGACCGAATTGCGGAGGAAGAAGGAGACCATGATGACGGCTCCGGTGACTGAACGGAGGAGCGAGCTATTGCAAAGTCCGGTGAGGTATATATATTAATTAAGCTTGTGCTGACTAATTGATGCATTAATTATTTTGGTATTTGTATATTAACTCTTCTCTCTTCTTTTATAGCCCTCTGGATCGAGCCAAACTTCGGTAATGAGACGAGGCCCGAAGAAAAGGTTGCGCCAGGATGAAAGGTTCACAATCACAGCACTCGCGGATGATGGCCTACGATTGAACCCAAGCAGACTAAGGAAGCATTTTCTACTTAGTGTGGAGCTATTGTTAGGGACAGCATCCCGATCAGCATCCAGCTATGGAATAAGCCTAAGAATGACGACCCTGAAGTTTCTTATGTCATCGATAGACAGAAAGATGATCTTTGGACCTCGCTGAAGGAAAATTTCACACTACCGCCAGAGGAGGATCCAAATAAGCTAGTTATAGAGCCACTGGTCAAGGCATGTACTCTTAAGAAGATGGCAAATCTATTCAAGACGTGGAAGAATGAGTTGAAATCAAAGTTTGTCGACAGAGGGAAGACTCCAGAATTCACCGGCCGATTTGAGAAGATAAGAGATCACTGGACCGCATTTGTGGCCTACAAGACATCGGACAAGAGTAAGAAAATGTCAGAGACAAACAATAACAATGTTGCAAAGAAGAAGTTTCACCATCGCACGGGGTCAGGTGGCTACTTCAAAGCCCAGCCGTTGTGGGACAAAGCTGAGAATGACCTGCTTGCTAAAGGGGTCGAACCAGAGACATTAAACTGGCCAGACCATTCAAGGACTTGGTTCTTCGGGGTTGGGGGAACTTTGGACCCTGAAACAGGGGAGTGCCATTGGACGGATGAGCAACTTGCAATACCTGTCAACAAGCTTCAGAAGTATATCACCGCAGTGCAAGAAGGGACGTTCATTCCCGACAGAGAGAAGGACGAGCTGACTGAGGCCCTCGAGAATCCTGAGCACCCTGGAAAAACACGAGGCACACCAGGCTCCGTTCCGTGGGTGGTTGGGTTTCCCGGCGCAGGCGGTTACAGAAGCCGGGAGAGAAGGAGGAAAGAGGAGCTAAGCAAAATGCAGAATATTAAATCAAGAATAACGAAGCTAGAGGAACTTGAGAGCCAGCAAGCTGTCGGCCAACCATCTCAGCGGCACAAAGCTACACCAGAAGCTACTCGGCCATCTTAGCGGAGAAGCAGCATGGCACCACGGAGCTCGTTCAGCCTGACTTCACAGCTCCTAGCTACCCTGTGGATACTATCACGGAGGCTCAACATTGCCACCTTATGACGAAATGGTAGATCCTCACTGTGAAGGCGGCTGTCGGCTCTGTTGCATCCCCTCAACCCAACGGAACTTTTCACTGTCGTTCGATTCCACATGGCTATGCTATTGTGATGGTGGATGAAGTCATGGAGGTATTTTAGGAGCTCGAGCTTGACCACCCTATAGGTGAAGGGGAGAATCATCTGGTTCATGCTCTGAGGACTACATGTCTATGGCATAAGGAGTACATCAAGCTTCCAAACTGGACGCCTCCGCCTCCTCCTCCTCCTCCGGCGAGTTAGGGCACTCCGCCTCCTCCTCCTCCTCCTCCTCCTCCTCCGGCAAGTGATCAGGGCACTCCGCCTCCTTCTCCGCCTCCTCCGACACGTGAGGCCACTCTGCCTCCTCCTTCGCCTGCTCGAGCGCGTCGAAGCACTCCGTCTCGTCAGCAACGGCGGAAGACAGACACTGCCGCTCCGGCTCCTCCGGCATGTTGGAGCACTCCGCCTCCTTCTCTGCCTCGTAAGCAACAACAGAAGAGAGAAGCCGCCGCTCTGGCGGCTAGTAGTACAAGCATAGGCGGGAGGCGGCAATTTAGATATGGTCCATCTCTCAAGACTCCGGAAAATTTACGAGAGGACCAAGAAGGAAAACGCGGACATCTGTGAAGCCCAAGTGAGGGATTTTTTGCAAAGAAACCTCCACCTCCGAAGGAGATAATAGATCCGGTGAAAGCGAAGCACACTATCGATGGCCTGAAGCGACCGCCACCACCTCCGCCGGATTCCAACTATTTACGCGCCTTTAAAAGGACTTATGAAGATGCACGGCGGTCGGGAACTACTTCCAGTGATAAAAGGTCAGCAGAACAAAGAAGTGGGAAAAAATTCCCTAGCTCGGCGAACAAGCTAACTAATCGTGCCCCCCGCTCAAGGTGTCTAGCGATATCGTTGCTAATCTGCCGGGGACGGTGCCTGGTACCAATCCTGGTGATTACCTGGGCGATGATGTAGAGTTTGAAACAATGTAGGTGGACGAATTTAGATACCAGTATGGGAAGCCTCTCGTCAAACCTGGTCATCCTCCTCTAACAATGATGATGCGAAGATTCCATGAATGGTACATGAAAACCTGCAGGGAGTCTGGAAGGATACTTTTGTCGCTGAAAATTAAAGAGGAGCACGACCTCATTGGAATGGATGTGTTGTATGTTGAATTTGACGAGTTTTTCCAGTTATACAATCAAAAGGCCCTCAACAAATCACTCGTGACTTGCTACTGCCTGTAAGTACTACTTCTGTAATTAAGTCTCTGTATATAACTCAGCTCTTTCATTGCATGTGTATATATAATTATCCTCACTATATTATGCAGATAGAAGATTGTCGAATGCAGAAAAGCACAAATCTATGACATTAGATTCATTAACCCAAATGTCATACATGAATAGACGGTTAAAAAGAATGTCACAAAAACCGAGGACAAGTTGCTACAATCATTGCTCAAAAATCAAAACAAAGATAAAATACTCTTTCCTTACAACTTCAAGTGAGTGTTACTGCCTTGTGCATATTCGGTTTCCCTTATTACTCGAGGTTGTAGTAATGTAATTGATGAGTTATGCATGCGTGTGTAGCTTCCACTTTATTCTCCTAGAGATTAAGCTTGAGCGGGGAGTAGTAACTATCTTAGACTCGAGACGAAAAGATCCCGAGGACTATGCGGACATGACTGAAATGCTTCAGCAGTAAGTTCAATCGACCATTATCGCACCATATCGGCAACTTTGTTCATTTCCTAATATCAAGTAGTTATTTTCTTTGTCTGGCAGGGTTTAGAAAGAGTTCACCGCAATAGCTCCGGGACTGTCGGGGGAGCTGCCATTTACACACCTGAAAGTAAGTACTAATAGCTAGTTCCACGCATCTCCCATTGATTCTAGCTAGTTTCATCAATACCATCTATCATGCTTGATTATCAGTTTGATTGAACTCTATTTCTCGTAAAGTGTTTGTGGCAAGAAGGCGGGAATGATTTTTGTGGATACTACGTTTGCGAGTTCATCCACCACTCGACCTGTGAGCGGGCTACTCTGAAAAACAATATGAAGTGTGTAAGCAAAAATATTCATAATTTTATTTTATTACCATCATTTGTGTTGAGTTTCATTCATATACATGTATTGACCCTCTTCTTCAATTTAGATCTGGCATATGCGGGATGAACTCCTACCACAAGATCGCATATGAGTAATTCAAGAGGAATTGGCAGGATTCTTTCTTGACCACGTCATCAATAAAACCGGAGAATACCATGTGGAAATTGACATTAGATGTTAGGGATTGTAAGAGATCTTGTATTGTATATATATAGCTAGTAGCATTGGATAGATATACGAAAACTTGTTGTTCGACAAATCTCTCGGAGAAAGAGAGGTCCACTCCTCTCTGTATATGTTCATGACGATCTTGTGTAATTAATGGTTCCTTCATTTGCTTACTAGCTAGCGTGTCGAGTTCTCGCTATACGTATAGTAGCTAGTGTCGACCAAGCACGGAGATAAGAGAGGTCACTTCTCACTATTAGCTAGCTAACACAATATATGAAACCCCCACATTAACCCTCCAAAACCCCCTAACCCCCCCTTCAAAAAAAAACCCCTGCTCCTCCCAGCTGCTGACGCGTGGATGCCTTTTGGTCCCGGTTTGTGTTACTAACCAGGACTAAAGGTGCTCCTGCCTGCGCGCCCCGCAGCGGCCACGTGGAGCCCCTTTTGTCCCGGTTCATAAGTGAACCAGGACTAAAGGTTTTGGGCTTTAGTCCCAACCCATTAGTTCCGGTTCCAGAACCGGGGCTAATGGGCCTCTGGAACCGGGACAAATGGCTCGTTTTCTACTAGTGGTGTCGGTTACTGTCTTTTGTCAATAATCTATCTGGCCAAAACTACTAGGGTATTTGGCCCTGGAAATTGTATTAATAATGATTTTTGTCCACGTCAAATTAGTTTTCATTTTTCTAATTGGCATGGAATGACTAGAATAAGCAAATCACCATCAGATGGGTCGTCGCATGCAACGGTGTGAATGAATTGGGGCTCAACAAATTACATAACAAACAGGTTCTGAAATTTTGGTATGAATGACCAAATTATATAATAAACAGGTTTCAAATTTTTGGTACTGTTCATGCAGCCGTCGGCTAGACACCGTTGGTTTATACAGTAAATCTTAATCTGGAGTGACGTGAGGAAGTTGAACCCAGCCGGTACACACAATCATGTTCAGTCGGCGAGGGACCAGTACCAACCTTGGTACAAGAAGCAACAAGGTAGAACATATACATAGAGGATGTTGTGCAAGTACATCGAGAGAATGGTTGGAATACTAGTTCTGTACACAAGCGGCTATGTAGCTATACTGCGAGCAATGAATGCATATCACTGATCCCAAGGCACGAGCACGGTCTAGATAAAGAGGTGAGTGGATGCCGAGGTTAGAAGCTAGTTTTCAATAGAATCCAGGCTTCTTGACTGATTCACACAATCATACATTTAGTGACTACATTATTAAATAATGCCAATAACCAGACATTAATGATGAATAGGAGAAAGTAAAGAAAACCTCGAGGCCATTTGTCTTGCCATTACTAGTCCTATCTTGATTCGGCGGCATTGTGGGATGAAGTGGCCCGGACCGACCTTACATGTACGCTTACGAAGACAGGTTCCACCGACTGACATGCACTTGTTGCATAAGGTGGCTAGCGGGTGTCTGTCTCTCCCACTTTAGTCGGATCGGATTTGATGAAGAGGGTCCTTATGAAGGGTAAATAGCAATTGGCATATCACCGTTGTGGCTTTTGCGTAGGTAAGAAACGTTCTTTCTAGAAACCCATAACAACCATGTAAAACATGCAACAGCAATTAGAGGACATCTAACTTCTTTTTGCAGGGTATGCTATGTGATGTGATATAGCCAAAAGGATGTGATGAATTATATATGTGATGTATGAGATTGATCATGTTCTTGTAATAGGAATCACGACTTGCATGTCGATGAGTATGACAACCGGCAGGAGCCATAGGATTTGTCTTAATTTATTGTATGACATGCGAGTTAATATAAGCACCATGTAATTACTTTACTTTATTGCTAACCATTAGCCATAGTAGTAGAAGTAATAGTTGGAAAAGACAACTTCATGAAGACATGATGATGAAGATCATGGTGTCATGCCGGTGACGATGGTGATCATGTCGCACCTCGAAGATGGAGATCAAAAGCGCAAGATGATATTGGCCGTATCATGTATGATTTGCATGTGATGTTTCTCATGTTTACTTCTTATTTGCTTAGATCGACGGTAGCATAAATAAGATGACCCCTCACTAAAATTTCAAGAAATGTGTTCCCCCTAACTGTGCACCATTGCGAAGGTTCGTTGTTTCAAAGCACCACGCGATGATCGGGTGTGATAGATTCTAACATTCGCATACAACGGGTGTAAGCCAGATTTACACATGTGAAACACTTAGGTTGACTTCACGAGCCTAGAATGTACAGACATGGCCTCGGAACACGAGAGACCGAAAGATCGAACATGAGTCGTACGGTAGATGCGATCAACAGGGAGATGTTCAGCACTGATGACTAATCTGTCTCACGTGATGATCGGACAATGGGTGTAAGCCAGATTCTCACATGCGAAACACTTAGGTTGACTTCATGAGCCTAGCATGTACAGACATGGCCTCGGAACATGAGAGACCAAAATATCGAGCATGAGTCGTATGGTAGATGCGATCAACATGGAGATGTTCACCGTTGATGACTAGTCCGTCTCACATGATGATCGGACACGGCTTAGTCGATTCGGATCATGTATCAGTTAGATCACTGGAGGGATGTCTATCTGAGTGGGAGTTCATTAAATAATTTGATTAGATGAACTTAGTCTAAAATTGTCTTTACAATCTATCTTGTAGATGCAATGGCCCACGCTAATGTTGCCTTCAACTTCAACGTGTTCCTAGAGAAAATCAAACTGAAAGACGATGGAAGCAACTATACGGATTGGGTCTGTAACTTGAGGATCATCCTCATAGCTGCCAACAAAGCATATGTCCTTGAAGCACCGCTAGGTGACGCACCCATTTTCCCAGCAACTCAAGATGTTATGAACGCCTGGCTGTCGTGTAGTGATGATTACTCCCTGGTTCAGTGCAGCATGCTTTACAGCTTAGAATCGGGGCTCCAAAAGCATTTTGAGCAACACGGAGCATATGAGATGTTCCAAGAGCTAAAAATGGTTTTCCAAGCTCATGCCTGGGTCGAGCGATATGAAGTCTCCGACAAGTTCTATAGTTGTAAGATGGAGGAAAACAGTGCTGTTAGCGAGCATATACTCAAAATGTCTGGGTTGCACAACCGCTTGTCTCAGTTCGGAGTTAATCTTCCAGATGACTCGGTCATTGACAGAATCCTCAAGTCGCTTCCACCGAGCTACAAGAGCTTTGTGATCAACTACAATTATGCAAGGGATGGAGAAGTCCATTTCTGAGTTATATTCGATGCTGAAATCAACGGAGGTGGAGATAAAAAAGGAACATCAAGTGTTGATGGTGAATAAGACCACTAGTTTCAAGAAAGGCAAGGGAAAGAAGAACTACAAGAAGGACGGCAAGGGAGTTGCCGCACCCGGTAAGCCAGTTGCCGGGAAGAAGCCAAAGAATAGACCCAAGCCTGAGACTAAGTGCTTTTATTGCAAGGGAAATGGTCACTAGAAGCGGAACTGCCCCAAGTACTTAGTGGATAAGAAGGCCGGCAACACCAAAGGTATATATTATATACATGTTATTGATGTGTACCTTACCAGCGCTCGTAGTAGCTCCTGGGTATTTTATACCGGTGTGGTTGCTTACATTTGTAACTCGAAACAGGAGTTGCGGAATAAGCGAAGACTAGCGAAGGATGAGGTGACGATGCGCGTCGGGAATGGTTCCAAGGTCGATGTGATCGCCGTCGGCATGCTACCTCTACATCTACCTTAGGGATTAGTTTTAAACCTCAATAATTGTTATTTAGTACCATCTTTGAGTATGAACATTGTATCTAGATCTCGTTTGATGCGAGATGGCTACTCATTTAAATCTGAGAATAATGGTTGTTCTATTTATATGAGAGATGTGTTTTATGGTCATGCCGCGCTGGTCAATGGTTTATTTTTACTGAACTCGAACGTGATGTTACACATATTCATAGTGTGAATGCCAAAAGATGTTAGGTCGATAATGATAGTCCCACATACTTGTGGCACTGCCGCCTTGGTCACATTGGTGTCAAACGCATGAAGAAACTCCATGCAGATGGACTTTTGGAGTCTCTTGATTATGAATCATTGGAAACGTGCGAACCATGCCTTATGGGCAAAATGACCAAGACTGCGTTCTCCAGAACAATGGAGCGAGCAACCAACTTGTTGGAAATAATACATACTGATGTATGCAGTCCAATGAGCATTGAGGCTCGCGGTGGCTATCGTTATGTTCTCACCCTCACAGATGACTTAAGTAGATATCGGTATGTCTACTTAATGAAACACAAGTCTGAGACCTTTGAGAAGTTCAAGGAATTTCAGAGCGACGTAGAGAATCAACGTGACAGGAAAATAAAGTTCTTACGATCAGACCGTGGAGGAGAATATTTGAGTCACGTGTTTGGCACGCACTTAAGGAAATGTGGAATTGTTTCACAACTCACGCCGCCTGGAACACCTCAGTGAAATGGTGTGTTCGAACATCGTAATCGCACTCTATTGGATATGGTGCAATCCATGGTGTCTCTTACCAATCTACCGCTATCATTTTGGAGTTATGCTTTAGAGACTGCCGCATTCACTTTAAATAGGGTGCCGTCTAAATCCGTTGAGACAACACCATACGAATTATGGTTTGGGAAGAAACCTAAGTTGTGGTTTCTGAAAGTTTGGGGTTGCGATGCTTATGTCAAGAAACTTCAACATGAAAAGCTCAAACCCAAATCGGAAAAATGCGTCTTCATAGGATACCCTAAGGAAACTATTGGGTATACTTCTACCTTAGATCCAAGGGCAAGATCTTTGTTGCCAAGAATGGATCCTTTTTGGAGAAAGAGTTTCTCTCGAAAGAAGTAAGTGGAAGGAAAGTAGAACTTGATGAGGTACCCCCTCTTGAACCGGAAAGTAGCGCAGCTTAGGAAGATGTTTCTGTGGTGCCTGCACCGACTAGAGAGGAAGTTAATGATGATGACCATGAAACTTCGGATCAAGTTGCTACTAAACTTCGTAGGTCCACGAGGACACGTTCCACACAAGAGTGGTACGGCAACCCTGTCCTGGAAATCATGTTGTTAGACAACGGTGAACCTTCGAACTATGAAGAAGCGATGACGGGCCCAGATTCCAACAAATGGCTTGAAGCCATGAAATCCGAGATAGGATCCATGTATGGGAACAAAGTATGGACTTTAGTGGACTTGCCCGATGGTCGACGAGCCATAGAAAATAAGTGGATCTTTAAGAAGAAGACTGACGCGTATGGTTATGTGACCGTCTATAAGGCTCGGCTTGTCGCTAAGGGTTATCTACAATTTCAAGGAGTTGACTACGATGAGACCTTCTCACCCATAGCAAAGCTGAAGTGCGCCTGAATCATGTTAGCAATTGCTGCATTCTATGATTATGAGATCTGGCAAATGGACGTCAAAACGGCATTCCTTAACTGTTTCCTTAAGGAAGAATTGCATATGATGCAGCCGGAAGGTTTTGTCGATCCTAAGAATGCTGACAAGGTATGCAAGCTCCAGCGCTCCATCTATGGGCTGGTGCAAGCATCTCGGAGTTGGAACATTCGCTTTGATGAAATGATCAAAGCGTTTGGGTTTATACATATTTATGGAGAAGGCTGTATTTACAAGAAAGTGAGTGGGAGCTCTGTAGCTTTTCTCATATTATATGTGGATGACATACTATTGATGGGAAATGACATTGAACTTTTGGAAAGCATAAAGGCCTACTTGAATAAGTGTTTTTATATGAAGGACCTTGGAGAAGCTGCTTACATATTAGGCATCAAGATCTATAGAGATAGATCGAGACGCCTCATTGGTCTTTCACAAAGCACATACCTTGACAAGATATTGAAGAAGTTCAATATGGATCAGTCCAAGAAGGGGTTCTTGCCTGTATTGCAAGGTGTGAGATTGAGCACAGCTCAATGCGTGATCTCGGCAGCAGAAAGAGAAAAGATGAGTGCCATCCCCTATGCCTCGGTCGTAGGCTCTATTATGTATGTCATGCTGTGTACCAGACCTGATGTGAACCTTGTCATAAGTTTGGTAGGGAGGTACCAAAGTGATCTCGGTATGGAACACTGGACAGCGGTCAAGAATATCCTGAAGTACCTGAAAAGGACTAAGGATATGTTTATCGTTTATGGAGGTGTGAAAGCACATTTGCTCCCTAGGTGGTTTTGGTAATTAATGACAACATACTTTGTGGTTGGACTAATGCTTTTATCTAGTATGTCTCAGGAAAGTCAATCACTCTGGCATGGCAAAAGGACTAGAGAGGTGAACCCCTAGAATGCTAAGGAAAACATTGGCAGAAGCTCAAGACTCCATTTTTGGTTTAGTGATCCAAGATCACATTGAGTCTATAGGAAAGCCAATACTATTAAAAGGGGATGAGGTTATGATGATGATCTGGTTGCTCTAAGTGCTTAGTGATTTATCTCTCAAACTATCAGCAATCTTTCACTCCAACATAAACCCATAAGTAATCTCGGTCCCACCGATTCCAAACTCACCACACCGAGATGAACCACCTCACCATATAGCCAAACCCTAAGAATCTCGGATTTTCCGATTCCAAACTCGGTCATTCGAAATTGGTGTTGCCAAGCTTCACGTAACATACGTACTCAAATCGGTGTCACCGAGATGAGAAAGTCGGTCCCACCGAGATTGGCAAACCCTAGACTTTGGAAGAATCGGACCAACCGAGATTGTATTTTCGGTCCCACGAAAATCCCAACGTTCTAAGATTTGAACTTTCGGTCTCACCGAGTTGTCAACTTCGGTCCGACCGAGATTGGTCAAATGTGTGTAGCAGTTGGATTTTGTGTGGAGGCTATAAATACCCTCCACCTCCTCTTCATTCGTAAAGAGAGCCATCGAAAAGAACTACCACTCCTACCTTACATTTACGAGAAGGAAACTACCTACCCTTGTGTTGAGATCAAGTTGCTCCACTCCCACCATATGAAACTTGATTTCTAGCCTTCCCAAGTTGCTTTCCACTCAATCCCTTCCTCCACCACAGCCAAATCAGTGAGGAGAGTTGAGTGTTGGGGAGATTATCATTTGAAGCACAAGAGCAAGGAGTTCATCATCACCAACCCCATCTATTACCTTTTGGAGGTGGTGCCTCCTAGATTGGTTAGGTGTCACTTGGGAGCCTCCGTCATGATGTGGAGTTGAACCAAGGAGTTTGTAAGGGCAAGGAGATCGCCTACTTCGTGAAGATCTACCCCGAGTAAGGCTAGTCCTCCGTGGGCGTAAGCCATGATGGCATAGACAAGGTTGCTTCTTCGTGGACCCTTCGTGGGTGGAGCCCTCCGTGGACTCATGGCAGCCGTTACCCTCCGTGGGTTGAAGTCTCCATCAGCGTGGATTGGCGATAGCACCACCTATCGGAACCACGAGAAAAATCTCCGTGTCTCCAATTGCGTTTGCTCTTCACAATCTCTCCCTTACTATTCATGCAATTTACTTTCCGCTGCCCTATACTCTAGAATTGCATGTTTAGTATGTTGCTCGACTTGTATGCATAATGCTTGACTTGTCCTTCATTGTGAATTTGCTATGAACTTATGTTAATCAAAAGGCATAAACTTTTATCTTGTCGAGTTGTCTAACCCCCCCCTCTAGACACTCTTGCCTTCAACGATCCTACAATCGGTATCAGAGCATTGGTCTCCATTGCTTTGGTTTGCACACCATTGGAGGAAGATGGACGTGTCTACGTTTGGGAGTGTTAGTCATAAAGTGCCTATTCTTGATGGAGTGTCCTATAACTCGTGGAGGATTGAAATGCTTGCTATCTTTAAGATGTACAACTTGCGCAAATATGTTGAAACCCCATATGTACCACCATTTGACCCCTTGCACCCTACTGTAGATGAAGAGCTTGATTTGCTTCGTAATCTTAGAACTGTCAATCTTATCATTAGAGGTTTGCCTGATAACTTGCTTAAGCTTGTCACAAACTTTGAGTGCGCCCATGCTATGTGGAAGTTCTTGGAAGAACTTTATCCGGACTACTCGTTGAGAGGTCTTGATGAAATTCTATACAAGACTGTTGAATTTGATATGTTGCGCCCCAAAGATCCTAACTTTGATAAATGCTTCTTTGAGCTTCGTGATCTTATGAAAAAGAAGGGTGATCCCGGTTTTATCAATGTTCGAATAAGAAACGCTCTTGTTTTGCATTCCGATGACTATTATCACGTTGATAGAACTGATGCAAGTCATTGTCAAATTGACCTAGGTATTGATGATGAATTATCTATGGGTCAATATGATGATGAGCATGAGCATGATGATGATTCGGACACCGAGCTAGACAAGATCATGAAGAGTCTCAGTCTAATGGCAAATATGAGAGACTACATATCCGGTGGCAAAGAATGGATTCTTGATAGTGGATGCACCGATCACATGACCGGAGATGAAGACATGTTTGAGAGCTTGCAAAGAGCGATGGTCCACGCAAGTATGTGACTTTTGGAGACAACTCCAAGGGTAAGGTACTTGGCCTTGGTAAGGTGGCCATATCTCATGATAGCTCCATTAAAAATGTCATGCTTGTTGAATCACTTGGATACAATTTACTTTCCGTGTCTAGATTAGCTGACTTTGGATTCAATGTGCTTTTCACCAAAGTAGATTGCCAAGTTTTTCGTAGTGACAATCATAACATGGTCTTCTTGGCATTACGTAGAGGTGACCTATACATTGTCGATTTCACTAAGAAAGCTCAACCTAGAACTTGCTTTATTGCTAAATCTGCTAAAGGTTGGCTTTGGCATAGAAGGCTTGGACATGTTGGTATCGAAATTTAGATAAGCTAATCAAAGGAGATCACATTCTTGGTGTTAAAGATGTTTTCTTTGACAAAGATAGACTCTGCGAGGCATGTCAAGCAGGAAAACAAGTAGGAGGAAGTCATCCCGTGAAGAACATCATGACCACAAGGAGACCGCTTGAGCTTCTTCATATGGATCTCTTCGGTCCCAATGCTTACAAAAGCCTTGGTGGTAACTCCTTTGGTCTAGTTATAGTTGATGACTTTTCCAGATTTACGTGGGTATTTCTACTTGATGACAAATCGCAGGTTTAGAAAATCTTCAAAACCTTTGCTAGAAAGGCTCAGAATCAATTTGAGGTGAAGATCAAGAAGGTTCGGAGTGACAACGGAACGGAGTTCAAAAACACCCATGTGGACTCTTTTCTCGATGAGGAAGGGATTCTACATGAGTTCTCAGCTACGTACACACCTCAACAAAGCGGGGTTGTTGAGAGGAAGAATCGAGCAGCTCATTGAGATGGCGAGGACAATGCTTGATGAATACAAGACACCAAAACACTTTTGGGGTGAAGCCGTTGAGACAGCTTGTCATGCCATCAACAGACTTTATCTTCACAAGCTTCTCGGCAAGACTTCATACGAGCTCCTTACGGGTAACAAACCCCAAGTGGGATATTTTCGTGTCTTTGGTTCAAAACGCTATATTCTTGATAAGCATCGTCGGTCTAAATTTGCTCCTAAAACTCATGAAGGCTTTTTCCTCGGTTATGGATCAAACTCTCACACCTACCGTGTCTACAATAATTTCACCCGAAAGGTTGAAGAGGCGGTAGATGTGAAGTTTGATGAATCTAATATTTCATAAGTAGAGCAAATGCCTATTGATGTAGGAGACAAGGACCCATCGGAAGCCATTCAAGATTTATCCATTGGAAAGATTCGTCCCATGGAAGTGAAGGAGAGTATCTCATCTACATATGTGGAGCCCCCTACCTCACGGCAAGGTGAACCTTAAGGCAACATGGAGGCTTCCACAAGTGGAACTCACCAAGATGAGGAAGTGCGACAAGAAGATCCACCACAACCTCCTTCTCCACCACCTCAAGACAACACAAACAACACAGATGAAGAAGAAGATGAGGATGATGAGGAAGCTCAGCCACGACCACGACAAAAGCTATCCCGAGTTCGAGAAAGAGTCAAGAAAGACCATCCCGTGGAACAAATGATGAATGACATCGACTCGGAGAATCACTCGCTCTAAAACTCGTTTAGCTAACTTTTGTGAGCATTACTCATTTATTTCAGTCTTGAACCAATGAAGGTAGAAGAAGCGCTTGAAGACCGGATGGGTGAGCGCTATGCATGAAGAGCTGCACAACCGAGAGGAACAACGTTTGGTCTTTGGTAGAAAGCCCAATGATGACCAAAACGTCATTGGAACCAAATGGGTGTTTGGAACAAGCAAGATGAGGATGGACAAGTCATCCGCAACAAGGCTCGTCTCGTAGCACAAGGTTACACACAAGTCGAAGGTATGGACT